>JAAEAF010003336.1:0-33559 GCA_011037195.1 Triatoma infestans | reverse complement strand
CAGCTGCCTAGCGGATCGTGTTTCAATGCGACGCCACCACACCAAAGCCGCATATACCAATCTAGGTTTAATGACCATGCAATAAATCCAGAACATCATCTTGGGAGTGATTCCCCAATTCTTACCAACAACTCTTCGACATTGCCACAAGGAGATTATCGCCTTTTGATGTTGTGTCTTAACATGCTCCGACCAGTTCAATTTACTGTCGAGAACTACCCCAAGGAACTTCACTGATTTGCTAACCTGTATGGAAGTACCTAACAACCTAGGAGGTGTAAAACCTACTATCTTCCTTCTATGAGTGAATAGAATTGCCTGGGTCTTCATAGGATTAATGGAAAGACCCTTATCCTGTGCCCAACAATATACCATATTAAGGGCGCTTTGCATTAGGTCCGAAATAGTGGACAAACAGCGCCCTAACAATAAAATGACACCATCATCGGCATATGCTTGCACATAAAATCCCGATGAGTTCAGCCTAACCAAAAGGTCATCCATGACGACGCACCACAACTTTGGTGAGAGACAACCCCCTTGAGGGCACCCTCTCCCCGCTTTTACTATCACAGTGCGCCCGCCAAGAGATGCCTGTATAACCCTACTCCTAAGATAGACACCTATCCAATTGATTAAGACAGGATGTATACCTTTTCGAACCAAGGCATCTTCGAGAGCATCAAACGATACTCTGTCAAATGCCCCCTCAACATCAAAGAAACACCCTAGGGCATATTCTTTTATTTCCAAAGCAGATTCTATCCTACCGACGAGACAATGCAATGCAGTCTCTGTCGACTTACCCACAATATAAGCATGTTGGTTAGGTTAGAGTGATCCCTTAATGGGCCATCAGTAATATACCTATCCACCAACCTTTCCAAAGTTTTCAAGAAGAAAGACATAAGACTAATGGGTCTAAATTCCTTGGGGTCAGAGTAGTCATTTCTTCCCGGCTTGGGAATAAAGACTACTCTTACTTCTCTCCATAATGTTGGTACATAACCAAACATCAAACATCCTTTAAACAATCTTAACAATACCTTCGTCAGCACGTCCCCACCCTTTTGCAACAGACAAGGATAAATCCCGTCCGGTCCAGATGACTTGAAAGGTGAGAAACTTTGTACTGCCCAACTAACTCTATCATGTGTGACAACCTCATCTAAGGTGGATACATCTTCAAGGTCCCATCTCCTACCACCCACCAAAGACGAAGCAGCATTCAACCAATATTATCCGGGAAGTGAGTATCAAGCAAAAGCTGCAGTGTCTCCCCTTCCCCCCCTGTAAAGGAACCATCAGGGTATCGTAGGGTACCTAACTGACTGTCCCTATCCTTACTAAGAATCCGTACCAATCTAGATGATTCCTGGAACGAATTTATATCCTCACAGAAGGATCTCCAGGAATTCCTCTTGGCTCTCCTCAGAGCATATTTATATGCTCTTTTAATGCTGTTATAACTATCCCATGATTCCGAGGAATCAGCAAGGACAGCCTTCCTGTATGAGCCCCTTACCTGTCTCCTTAGTTTTTCCAACGAAGAGGACCACCAGGGGTTCTTACTACCCTTAACCACCTTGGGAGGACAAGACTCCTCGAATGAGGATCTGATATGTTCATGAAGAATACCAGCCTCCCTTTCCAATTCCTCTATACCATCAGGGGCTTCTGATTGGATAGTCAGTTTATCTTCAATAATTCTAGAATATAAACCCAATCCGCCCTCCTAGGATTCCTATAACTAGCCAGGGTAATTGGATCAATCCCCAGACTAAACCTAATCATCCTGTGATCGGAGATAGAAGCCTCAGGACTCACCCTCCAATCTTTAATCAGACCACTAAAATTCCTAGAAGCAAGGGAAATATCAATAACCTGTCTTCTAATCCTAGTAACAAAAGTGGGTTCAGTACCCCTATTCAGGACCTCTAATCGCGTGCCCACCAGGAAATCCATGAGAGCGCAACCCCTACCATTGGTGTCGCTGCTGCCCCAGACGACATGATGCGCATTCGCGTCACATCCTATTATAATAGGTATGTCATTGGTCTCCGAATACTGAACCAAACCCATGAACTCCTGAGGAGGAGGAGAGGGGCCATCATAGGGGAAGTAAGCCGAAGCCACAACTACGTCGCGACGACGCCCACCAACCCCCAGACCAACCCTCACCGCCACCAAGTCCCGACAGCAGAACTGTCGAAGCAGGACAGCGTCGACACCCCGACTGGCAAAAATACATGCCCTAGGAATGTCCCCGCCATCCGCCACGAATAGTCTGCCATCAACCACACTCAGTCCTCGAACCAAACCTTTAAAGGCATAAGGTTCTTGTATTAAAATAAAATATGTATGCAACTTAGCAATACAGCGGCATAAGTTAGCCGTTGCATCTTTGCTATGCTGCAAGTTAATTTGTATCATCTCTACCCTGTCAACCGCCATAATCACAAGTCAACATCGGAAGAGTTAGATCCTAATAAAACACGGGTAGGAAACAGATAGGTGAAAAACAAAACAATAATAATAACAATAATAATAATAGTAATAATAATGATAATAATAATCACCACCTACCTTATTTGCTGCCATCTTGGTCAGCCCTATCTGTATCCTGCTCCATTGCCTCAGAAGAAGTGGTAGGAGCATCCTCATCTTCCTTCTTCAACCTGATGAAGAGCCTGCCCATCTCAAAGAAAAGACGGAAGTCAACTTCCTTCAACGCCTGGACAGAAGCATCATCAATCCTGTAAGCCAAGGATACTCCTTTCTCGACTTGTTGTCGATACACGTTCCTCCATCGGCTTACATCCAAATTATTTTGGAAGGCAAGACCTTTCAGCACTTGTTCGCTGGTATGCTTGCCCTCTGGAATAAACATAGAGATCCTAGCCATAGTAGGGACCTCAGACGCCTTCATAAGCTTGAAGTGCCTTCCCTCCCAACCAGGCTTAACGTTCTCCAACACCCAGTCAAATGTTGCCTGATCAAAGCAGGCCAGAAGAAACCAGCCCTCAGAGACCATGCCCGACTGAATAAATTTCAGTCTGCATGACTGTTCCTGTATGGCTTTCCTAACGATGGCGAGCATCCCCCTTCTGATGACAGAAGCGTCATCTTCAGAGAGAGGCTCAGAGGGATCGCTGCTGGTTATGGCCAGAAACAGCTTTCTCTCCGCCTCCGTTATCTTGGGCTTTTTACCTGCCGGCTGGATTCCAGGCGGCGTGTCCCCCGGGGTTCTGGATCTTTTTTGAGCCCCAATAGGTATATCCTCAGCTGATGCAGATGCAGGTTGAGCAGATCTCATCCTCTTCGCACGCCTTTGCCTGTATCTTCCACTAAGCTTCTTCTTCTGCTCAGTTGCCTTAGACACCTTACCAGAAGTTGGCTTAGCTTCCTTTTCCTTCGCAGAGGAATTCGCAGCAGCCGTGGCCGACGCAGAATTGCCTCGCTTCTTTCCTTTGACCCCGTGCCATTCATCTCCGCAGGTGGACGAGTCCTCCGCAGCGACTATTGGCGCGCTCTCCTCCAGAAGCAGGTTCTCCATACTCCTGGAAATACTATCCAGTTTCCCCCCAAGTGCATCCGAGCCCTGGTCGCCCAACCCTAGATGCACAGAGGAGTTTCCCCCACCACCGATGACCCCCTCCTCTAAGGGGCCCTCGGCTGACGATTTTACTTCATTTAAATCCATAAATTAAGTTAAAAATTCATCTCCGAAGCTCTCCACCCTCCACGGAGCCTCACAAATTGGGACGCTATAAAGAAGCGCCAGAGCTACCCCAGAGATATAGCGCCCGGGGATTGTGAGCCAAGGCCCACAATACCCAGGAGCTCACCCATGCGTATTTTACGCTAGCCGATTGACCAGAGCTGGGTTAGGCTCTGGCCGCCTGTTTAGCGGAGTCCGGAACCAAAGTGGTGTTGGACTGCCAGGCCCGCTGAGGTAACTTGCCTCTAGCGTGAACCTGCGTCCTCAACCACCAGGACTTCCTTTCCCCCCGACACAGGTATACACACACGGCAAACATGTGGGTGGCACCAGCACGTGCCACTGGCGTGTAAAACTGTAATTGTGTAAGTGTTTATGTTAAGGCGTTTAGGTGTAAGTGATGCAGTATGAATTCCCCCAGAGGCTCCGCAGCAAAAGAATTCACTGCAAGAGATTCAGGCCGCACATAAATTATGGCGACCCAAACAGAGGGCGGAAGAAAAGAAAATCTCCACCTACTCACACTCCTAAAGGGAATACCACTGCATTTGTTAGTCTGTAATTGTAGCTGAGGTACGTGGGAGGGCTAGGTTCCCAAATAGCCCGAGGGCTACCCTCTGCGTTCGCCATCCATCTTGGCCACCCACGCTTCCACCAAAGTGGAGCGCAGATGTTACCAGAGCCAGCGACGAGGACGCGATGGATAGGCTAGTATGAGGTTCCGCGACGGGATAGCCGTCTCGTGAAACATAGGGAAGTTTCGCCCTATGTGAGTACGAATACTCCCTCATACCTTTGGCTCCGCCCTTGCGGTTTACTAATTTTCTTCAGTAAAAACGCACTTCTGGTCATCCGATTTTTTTAAAACTCAGAATTTCAACAACACATTTCATTCTAATCAATATTATTTAGATGATAGAATTGTATAGTAAAGTGAAAACGCACCTTAGAGGAAACTCTAACCCCACCCTTCTCACAAAAGTGCCCTTCAGTGAATTTTTCAAGAGAAATTTTTTAAATAAAAGTGGTAGATCTTTATTAAAAGTGTAGTTGATATATCAAGTTTGAAGAGAATCGTCGAAAGTGCAAGAAAATTGGAAAATACCAAAACCTGAATAATATTCTAGTGTTTTAAAGAGTGTGTTTAAAAGTAAAAATGTATACGATTGTGTAGGTTACTGACCTAGCCTGTTAATTTATTTTATTTTTGAGGTAGGTATAGTTGAATTCACTTTTGTTTATGTTATGTTAATCTTGTATTGCTTTTGTCAACATTATTGCCTATTTTATGTTTTGGTATGTACTGGAGTTTCTCTATTGGATTTAATTAACATAAATTAATATTTGTTTTAGCCTATTCTAGTCAGTGAGGTGCAGTGTTGTTGGTCAGCTTTGGAATGCCAGTTTCGGCAAGTGTTGAAAGTAAAAAAGTTATCGATTTCAAGAATAATTAGTATTTGATTTCACGTGTCATTAGAATTATTTTTTTCTTTGTGGGTATCAAATGTCAAAAATTCGCAGAAATTCCGGTTGAGAAAAAGACGTATAATATATTCGAATAAACTTGTAACGTAAATACACCAAGTTGCTATTTCAAGTCCAAGGTGGCTATTGCTTGATGGACTATGAAGACACTTGACGCTTGCCAAATTCAATTATTACTAGTGAATCCGATGATTCCTCATCTCATGACAGTTTTAGGACCGTTAATATAAGAGTCGCAAAGAGTTACTAAGTCACTCACTTTGGCCAGGGGCAGATGTGGATGCTATATTCTACGATTTTACATGGCAATAAGGATCAAAAGTAGATCTGGCGGCATACAGTATAATATTTCGAAGCTTTTACATTATTATTCGATAATGATTTAATTGAAAAAATTGTACAATGGTCAAATTCCCGCGCTGAAATGTTACTAATTACGACATATGTTTCCAATAATTCAAATTTGAAAAAGTGGAAGGACGTCATAGTGGACGAAATGAAGTTTTCAGTACTGGAATGTTAGTTTTTAAGAATCTATTAAAATAATTTAGCGGCAACTAATTTAGGTTCGTTCACCTGTTGAGGCCAAAAAAAAAAAATGAGGCAGCCAGCGGATAATCACAGGCGTCTCGGCGTTATTTTTGGATCTTGATGTGAAATTCTATTTCCGCCGAGGTATTATAAAGATCTAAAATTAGCGGCGTGTTTTCGGTACCTCTTTCCTTTTCACTTTATCATTTTGATTATACCCTAATATTCAGTCGTTCTAGGATGGTTGTTTCTAGGATTATTTCAGTTTTGTCAGCTGCTCGGCTAATATGGTGGGCGAAGCTTTCTCAGTATGAAACATCATTCGTAGATATTTAGCGGCTGACATTGTAAATGCGGTTTCATCGGCGGCTGGCAACTGGAAGGAAAGCCATGGCTACATGATACAAACTGTTTTCGGAGCATTAATGATGCTACAGTTACACTTATTCCGTAATATGTTGGGTTTAGCGGACGTCGCATTAGATTGGCTGGCGACGACGATCACGTGCGGGCTGGGGCACGTGCTTCCCGGGGTGGGGAAACCTATGAACGCATGTCTTTTCGGATTAGAGCGCATGCTTCTTAATTACTAGTTATGGTAATCAATTTGATACTATATTCTAAGTTTAGGATGTAATAACAATAGAAATTCATTAAATTATACGAAGCCACAATTACTTCACGTTTGTTTAGGCTAAACTCAGGCTAAAAAATATTAGGCATCCAGCGGAGAATCACAGGCGTCTCGACGATATTTTTGGATTTTGATGTAAAATTCTATTTTAGTCGATGTGTTATAAAGCTCTAAAATTTGCGTCTGTGTTCCCGCCTTTTCACTTTATTATTTTTATTATACTCAAATACAGTGTTTCTAGCATGTTGGTTTCTAGCATCAATTCAGTATCGTCAGCTGCTCGTTCGGCGAAGCTCATCTTAGTTTGAAACGTCATCCCAAGATATTTAGCGGCTGGCTTTGAAAATATAGTTTCTTGGACGACTCGCAACTAGAAGGTAAGCCAATGCTACATAATACAATCTGTTTTCATAGAAATTTGAAAAGCTATAAAAGCAGGAGATTTTGGATTAGAGTGTATGTTTCTAAATGTATATCTGATAAAAACGCAATTTAACACAACTGCAATACTTCCACTTACTAGGAGTAAAAGAAAATAAAATTTGCCCATTAGAACTATAATAATTGCAGTAAAAGCGTAGTTATGTTATTGTTTCATAGCATATTTTTGCACATGGTAAATCCTCATTCCCTGAGGATTCCTTTATTTCAAAATTATTATTCTTCTTACGCAGAAACTTCTGCAATGATGGTTATTAAATTTTACCCGAATTACACTTTTAATTGATTATTATAATACTTTTTTACAGGTAGTGCGAGAGCGGTTGCTAACGGGAGTGCTTTGTATTCTTTATTATCAAAATAAATGATTATTTTAACTAGTGCGTTAAAAAAAAATGAGTCCACGGATATTCCAAATTTCGCGCAGAATAGTAATGCGTTCTACAATTTTGCGATTATAATATTTTAAACTGTGTCTTGTGTCCAGTGTAATGAAGTGAAAGAAGCAAGGACATCGAAGGATATGTAACTTCAAGAGATTGTTACATATTCCAACCTACAGCATTAAAGGTAGGCTGGGGAATTATAGTGGTCCATGTTTATGTTGTCTCTGGATTCTCCGTAATAGTATTGGTATGAAAATCTTAGAATGAAATGAACTCGGTTTAAATAAATTCAAAATAATTATAATTCATTCAAATTATGTCATGTCGCATGAATGTTTGCTACATAAATTCTATATTACTTAGTGCTTGTTAGAGATTGAATATTTGATACTAATGAAAATGTGATGTATTACTAATTCCTTGTGATATTATGTTTAGCAAAAATCTTCACTCTGGAAAATTCTTAGACTTTTCAGAATTTACTTTTACATTCCGAATAGTTTCCTTAATAAAATGGTCAAATACTTAAATAAGGTTTTATAAAATTTATGGCAACAATGTATCTTGCATGATACTGTTATGAATTTAATAATTGGAATTATAATTATTTAATTAAACATTTATATGGCCACTATTAATATCCTTCTTCGGAACTTCCAGTCCAGGTAGAGCAGAGTCGGTAAGTGAATTTTTAACATGTTTATTATTCAGGTTGCATTTGTGTAGATATATGTGAATTTCCCCTACAAAAGAAAAAAAAAAGTCTGGTGTGAAACACGCACACAACTTTCTCTTACTCCAGTGTACATCAGTATTGTACATAATTGACCATTTTTTAGTTTGTGTACCAAGTTTGATGAAATTCCTTGGGGTTTGTCGAAAACGAAATAAAATGTTGAGTAAGAGCGCCCTTGCGGTTTACTAATTTTCTTCAGTAGAAACGCACTTCTGGTCATCCGATTTTTTTAAAACTCAGAATTTCAACAACACATTTCATTCTAATCAATATTATTTAGATGATAGAATTGTATAGTAAAGTGAAAACGCACCTTAGAGGAAACTCTAACCCCACCCTTCTCACAAAAGTGCCCTTCAGTGAATTTTTCAAGAGAAATTTTTTAAATAAAAGTGGTAGATCTTTATTAAAAGTGTAGTTGATATATCAACTCTAGTGTTTTAAAGAGTGTGTTTAAAAGTAAAAATGTATACGATTGTGTAGGTTACTGACCTAGCCTGATAATTTATTTTATTTTTGAGGTAGGTATAGTTGAATTCACTTTTGTTTATGTTATGTTAATCTTGTATTGCTTTTGTCAACTTTATTGCCTATTTTATGTTTTGGTATGTACTGGAGTTTCTCTATTGGATTTAATTAACATAAATTAATATTTGTTTTAGCCTATTCTAGTCAGTGAGGTGCAGTGTTGTTGGTCAGCTTTGGAATGTCAGTTTCGGCAAGTGTTGAAAGTAAAAAAGTTATCGATTTCAAGAATAATTAGTATTTCATTTCACGTGTCATTAGAATTATTTTTTTCTTTGTGGGTATCAAATGTCAAAAATTCGCAGAAATTCCGGTTGAGAAAAAAGTCGTATAATATATTCGAATAAACTTGTAACGTAAATACACCAAGTTGCTATTTCAAGTCCAAGGTGGCTATTGCTTGATGGACTATGAAGACACTTGACGCTTGCCAAATTCAATTATTACTAGTGAATCCGATGATTCCTCATCTCATGACAGTTTTAGGACCGTTAATATAAGAGTCGCAAAGAGTTACTAAGTCACTCACTTTGGCCAGGGGCAGATGTGGATGCTATATTCGACGATTTTACATGGCAATAAGGATCAAAATTAGATCTGGCGGCATACAGTATAATATTTCGAAGCTTTTACATTATTATTCGATAATGATTTAATTGAAAAAATTGTACAATGGTCAAATTCCCGCGCTGAAATGTTACTAATTACGACATATGTTTCCAATAATTCAAATTTGAAAAAGTGGAAGGACGTCATAGTGGACGAAATGAAGTTTTCAGTACTGGAATGTTAGTTTTTAAGAATCTATTAAAATACATTTAGCGGCAACTAATTTAGGTTCGTTCACCTGTTGAGGCCAAAAAAAAAAAATGAGGCAGCCAGCGGATAATCACAGGCGTCTCGGCGTTATTTTTGGATCTTGATGTGAAATTCTATTTCCGCCGAGGTATTATAAAGCTCTAAAATTAGCGGCGTGTTTTCGGTACCTCTTTCCTTTTCACTTTATCATTTTGATTATACCCTAATATTCAGTCGTTCTAGGATGTTGGTTTCTAGGATTATTTCAGTTTTGTCAGCTGCTCGGCTAATATGGTGGGCGAAGCTTTCTCAGTATGAAACATCATTCGTAGATATTTAGCGGCTGACATTGTAAATGCGGTTTCATCGGCGGCTGGCAACTGGAAGGTAAGCCATGGCTACATGATACAAACTGTTTTCGGAGCATTAATGATGCTACAGTTACACTTATTCCGTAATATGTTGGGTTTAGCGGACGTCGCATTAGATTGGCTGGCGACGACGATCACGTGCGGGCTGGGGCACGTGCTTCCCGGGGTGGGGAAACCTATGAACGCATGTCTTTTCGGATTAGAGCGCATGCTTCTTAATTACTAGTTATGGTAATCAATATTCTAAGTTTAGGATGTAATAACAATAGAAATTCATTAAATTATACGAAGCCACAATTACTTCACGTTTGTTTAGGCTAAACTCAGGCTAAAAAATATTAGGCATCCAGCGGAGAATCACAGGCGTCTCGACGATATTTTTGGATTTTGATGTAAAATTCTATTTTAGTCGATGTGTTATAAAGCTCTAAAATTTGCGTCTGTGTTCCCGCCTTTTCACTTTATTATTTTTATTATACTCAAATACAGTGTTTCTAGCATGTTGGTTTCTAGCATCAATTCAGTATCGTCAGCTGCTCGTTCGGCGAAGCTCATCTTAGTTTGAAACGTCATCCCAAGATATTTAGCGGCTGGCTTTGAAAATATAGTTTCTTGGACGACTCGCAACTAGAAGGTAAGCCAAGGCTACATAATACAATCTGTTTTCATAGAAATTTGAAAAGCTATAAAAGCAGGAGATTTTGGATTAGAGTGTATGTTTCTAAATGTATATCTGATAAAAACGCAATTTAACACAACTGCAATACTTCCACTTACTAGGAGTAAAAGAAAATAAAATTTGCCCATTAGAACTAAAATAATTGCAGTAAAAGCGTAGTTATGTTATTGTTTCATAGCATATTTTTGCACATGGTAAATCCTCATTCCCTGAGGATTCCTTTATTTCAAAATTATTATTCTTCTTACGCAGAAACTTCTGCAATGATGGTTATTAAATTTTACCCGAATTACACTTTTAATTGATTATTATAATACTTTTTTACAGGTAGTGCGAGAGCGGTTGCTAACGGGAGTGCTTTGTATTCTTTATTATCAAAATAAATGATTATTTTAACTAGTGCGTTAAAAAAAAATGAGTCCACGGATATTCCAAATTTCGCGCAGAATAGTAATGCGTTCTACAATTTTGCGATTATAATATTTTAAACTGTGTCTTGTGTCCAGTGTAATGAAGTGAAAGAAGCAAGGACATCGAAGGATATGTAACTTCAAGAGATTGTTACAATTCCAACCTACAGCATTAAAGGTAGGCTGGGGAATTATAGTGGTCCATGTTTATGTTGTCTCTGGATTCTCCGTAATAGTATTGGTATGAAAATCTTAGAATGAAATGAACTCGGTTTAAATAAATTCAAAATAATTCTAATTCATTCAAATTATGTCATGTCGCATGAATGTTTGCTACATAAATTCTATATTACTTAGTGTTTGTTAGAGATTGAATATTTGATAGTAGTGAAAATGTGATGTATTGCTAACTCCTTGTGATATTATGTTTAGCAAAAATCTTCACTCTGGAAAATTCTTATACTTTTCAGAATTTACTTTTATATTCCAAATAGTTTCCTTAATAAAATGGTCAAATACTTAAATAAGGTTTTATAAAATTTATGGCAACAATGTATCTTGCATGATACTGTTATGAATTTAATAATTGGAATTATAATTATTTAATTAAACATTTATATGGCCACTATTAATATCCTTCTTCGGAACTTCCAGTCCAGGTAGAGCAGAGTCGGTAAGTGAATTTTTAACATGTTTATTATTCAGGTTGCATTTGTGTAGATATATGTGAATTTCCCCTACAAAAGAAAAAAAAAAGTCTGGTGTGAAACACGCACACAACTTTCTCTTACTCCAGTGTACATCAGTATTGTACATAATTGACCATTTTTTAGTTTGTGTACCAAGTTTGATGAAATTCCTTGGGGTTTGTCGAAAACGAAATAAAATGTTGAGTAAGAGCGCCCTTGCGGTTTACTAATTTTCTTCAGTAGAAACGCACTTCTGGTCATCCGATTTTTTTAAAACTCCGAATTTCAACAACACATTTCATTCTAATCAATATTATTTAGATGATAGAATTGTATAGTAAAGTGAAAACGCACCTTAGAGGAAACTCTAACCCCACCCTTCTCACAAAAGTGCCCTTCAGTGAATTTTTCAAGAGAAATTTTTTAAATAAAAGTGGTAGATCTTTATTAAAAGTGTAGTTGATATATCAAATTTGAAGAGAATCGTCGAAAGTGCAAGAAAATTGGAATATACCAAAACCTGAATAATATTCTAGTGTTTTAAAGAGTGTGTTTAAAAGTAAAAATGTATACGATTGTGTAGGTTACTGACCTAGCCTGTTAATTTATTTTATTTTTGAGGTAGGTATAGTTGAATTCACTTTTGTTTATGTTATGTTAATCTTGTATTGCTTTTGTCAACATTATTGCCTATTTTATGTTTTGGTATGTACTGGAGTTTCTCTATTGGATTTAATTAACATAAATTAATATTTGTTTTAGCCTATTCTAGTCAGTGAGGTGCAGTGTTGTTGGTCAGCTTTGGAATGCCAGTTTCGGCAAGTGTTGAAAGTAAAAAAGTTATCGATTTCAAGAATAATTAGTATTTGATTTCACGTGTCATTAGAATTATTTTTTTCTTTGTGGGTATCAAATGTCAAAAATTCGCAGAAATTCCGGTTGAGAAAAAGACGTATAATATATTCGAATAAACTTGTAACGTAAATACACCAAGTTGCTATTTCAAGTCCAAGGTGGCTATTGCTTGATGGACTATGAAGACACTTGACGCTTGCCAAATTCAATTATTACTAGTGAATCCGATGATTCCTCATCTCATGACAGTTTTAGGACCGTTAATATAAGAGTCGCAAAGAGTTACTAAGTCACTCACTTTGGCCAGGGGCAGATGTGGATGCTATATTCTACGATTTTACATGGCAATAAGGATCAAAAGTAGATCTGGCGGCATACAGTATAATATTTCGAAGCTTTTACATTATTATTCAATAATGATTTAATTGAAAAAATTGTACAATGGTCAAATTCCCGCGCTGAAATGTTACTAATTACGACATATGTTTCCAATAATTCAAATTTGAAAAAGTGGAAGGACGTCATAGTGGACGAAATGAAGTTTTCAGTACTGGAATGTTAGTTTTTAAGAATCTATTAAAATAATTTAGCGGCAACTAATTTAGGCTCGTTCACCTGTTGAGGCCAAAAAAAAAAATGAGGCAGCCAGCGGATAATCACAGGCGTCTCGGCGTTATTTTTGGATCTTGATGTGAAATTCTATTTCCGCCGAGGTATTATAAAGCTCTAAAATTAGCGGCGTGTTTTCGGTACCTCTTTCCTTTTCACTTTATCATTTTGATTATACCCTAATATTCAGTCGTTCTAGGATGTTGGTTTCTAGGATTATTTCAGTTTTGTCAGCTGCTCGGCTAATATGGTGGGCAAAGCTTTCTCAGTATGAAACATCATTCGTAGATATTTAGCGGCTGACATTGTAAATGCGGTTTCATCGGCGGCTGGCAACTGGAAGGTAAGCCATGGCTACATGATACAAACTGTTTTCATAGCATTAATGATGCTGCATTTACACTTATTCCGTAATATGTTGGGTTTAGCGGACGTCGCATTAGAATGGCTGGCGACGACGATCACGTGCGGGCTGGGGCACGTGATTCCCGGGATGGGGAAACCTATTAACGCATGTCTTTTCGGATTAGAGCGCATGCTTCTTAATTACTAGTTATGGTAATCAATTTGATATTATATTCTAAGTTTATGATGTAATTACAATAGAAATACATTAAAATACACGAAGCCACAATTACTTCACGTTTGTTTACTTGCTCAGTCTAAACAAATATTAGGCATCCAGCGGAGAATCACAGGCATCTCGACGATATTTTTGGATTTTGATGTAAAATTCTATTTTCATCGATGTGTTATAATGCTCTAAAATTTGCGTCTGTGTTGCCGCTACCACATAACTTTTCACTTAATTATTTTTATTATACTCTAATATTCAGTGTTTCTAGCATGTTGGTTTCTAGCATCAATTCAGTATCGTCAGCTGCTCGTTGGGCGAAGCTCATCTTAGTTTGAAACGTCAACCCAAGATATTTAGCGACTGGCTTTGAAAATATATTTTCTTGTACGACTCGCAACTAGAAGGTAAGCCAAGGCTACATAATACAATCTGTTTTCATAGAAATTTGAAAAGCTATAAAAGCAGGTGATTTTGGATTAGAGTGCATATTTCTAAATGTATTTCTGGTAAAAACGCAATTTAATACAACCGCAATACTTCCACTTACTAGGAGTAAAAGAAAATAAAAATTGCCCATTAGAACTATAATAATTGCAGTAAAACGTAGTTATGTTATTGTTTCATACCATATTTTTGCACATGGTAAATCCTCATTCCCTGAGGATTCCTTTATTTCAAAATTATTATTCTTCTTACGCAGAAACTTCTGCAATGATGGTTATTAAATTTTACCCGAATTACACTTTTAATTGATTATTATAATACTTTTTTACAGGTAGTGCGAGAGCGGTTGCTAACGGGAGTGCTTTGTATTCTTTATCATCAAAATAAATGATTATTTTAACTAGTGCGTTAAAAAAAATTGAGTCCACGGATATTCCAAATTTCGCGCAGAATAGTAATGCGTTCTACAATTTTGCGATTATAATATTTTAAACTGTGTCTTGTGTCCAGTGTAATGAAGTGAAGGAAGCAAGGACATCGAAGGATATGTAACTTCAAGAGATTGTTACATATTCCAACCTACAGCATTAAAGGTAGGCTGGGGAATTATAGTGGTCCATGTTTATGTTGTCTCTGGATTCTCCGTAATAGTATTGGTATGAAAATCTTAGAATGAAATGAACTCGGTTTAAATAAATTCAAAATAATTCTAATTCATTCAAATTATGTCATGTCGCATGAATGTTTGCTACATAAATTCTATATTACTTAGTGCTTGTTAGAGATTGAATATTTGATACTAATGAAAATGTGATGTATTACTAATTCCTTGTGATATTATGTTTAGCAAAAATCTTCACTCTGGAAAATTCTTAGACTTTTCAGAATTTACTTTTACATTCCAAATAGTTTCCTTAATAAAATGGTCAAATACTTAAATAAGGTTTTATAAAATTTATGGCAACAATGTATCTTGCATGATACTGTTATGAATTTAATAATTGGAATTATAATTATTTAATTAAACATTTATATGGCCACTATTAATATCCTTCTTCGGAACTTCCAGTCCAGGTAGAGCAGAGTCGGTAAGTGAATTTTTAACATGTTTATTATTCAGGTTGCATTTGTGTAGATATATGTGAATTTCCCCTACAAAAGAAAAAAAAAAGTCTGGTGTGAAACACGCACACAACTTTCTCTTACTCCAGTGTACATCAGTATTGTACATAATTGACCATTTTTTTAGTTTGTGTACCAAGTTTGATGAAATTCCTTGGGGTTTGTCGAAAACGAAATAAAATGTTGAGTAAGAGCGCCCTTGCGGTTTACTAATTTTCTTCAGTAAAAACGCACTTCTGGTCATCCGATTTTTTTAAAACCTCAGATTTCAACAGCACATTTCATTCTAATTAATATTATTTAGATGATAGAATTGTATAGTAAACTGAAAAAACACCTTAGGCGATATCCTAACCCCACGCTTCTCCCAAAAGTGCACTTCAATGAATTTTTCAAGAGAAATTTTTTAAATAAAAGTGGTAGATTTTTGTATGTGTAGTTGATATAATAAGTTTGAAGAAAATCGTCGAAACTGCAAGAAAATTGGAAAATACCAAAAAAGTGAATAATATTTTTTAGTGTCGTAAAGTGTGTGTTTTAAAGTAAAAGTGTTGTAGGTTACTGACCTAGCCTGTTCATTATTTTATTTTAGAGGTAGGTATAGTTGAATTCACTTTTGTTTATATTATGTTAATCTTGTAATGCTTTTGTCAACTTTAATGCTCGTTTCATGTTTTGGTACGTTTTGAAGCAGAGTTTCTCTATTGGATTTAATTAACATAAATTAATATTTGTTTTAGCCTATTCTAGTCAGTGAGGTGCAGTGTTGTTGGTCAGCTTTGGAATGTCAGTTTCGGCAAGTGTTGAAAGTAAAAAAGTTATCGATTTCAAGAATAATTAGTATTTCATTTCACGTGTCATTAGAATTATTTTTTCTTTGTGGGTAGCAAATGTCAAAAATTCGCAGAAATTCCGGTTGAGAAAAAGACGATAATATATTCGAATAAACTTGTAACGTAAATACACCAAGTTGCTATTTCAAGTCCAAGGTGGCTATTGCCACCTTGGACTTGAAGACACTTGACGCTTGCCAAATTCAATTATTACTAGTGAATCCGATGATTCCTCATCTCATGACAGTTTTAGGACCGTTAATATAAGAGTCGCAAAGAGTTACTAAGTCACTCACTTTGGCCAGGGGCAGATGTGGATGCTATATTCTACGATTTTACATGGCAATAAGGATCAAAAGTAGATCTGGCGGCATACAGTATAATATTTCGAAGCTTTTACATTATTATTCGATAATGATTTAATTGAAAAAATTGTATAGTGGTCAAATTCCCGCGGTGAAATGTTACTAATTAAGACATATGTTTCCAATAATTGAAATTTGAAAAAGTGGAAGGACGTCATAGTGGACGAAATGAAGTTTTCAGTACTGGAATGTAAGTTTTTAAGAATCTATTAAAATACACTTAGCCGCAACTAATTCACTTAGCTCGTTCACCTGTGCAGGCTAAAAAAAAAATGAGGCAGCCAGGGGATAATCACAGGCGTCTCGGCGTTATTTTTGGATCTTGATGTGAAATTCTATTTCCGCCGAGGTATTATAAAGCTCTATAATTAGCGGCGTGTTTTCGGTACCTCTTTCCTTTTGACTTTATCATATTTATTATACCCTAATATTCAGTCTTTTTAGCATGTTGGTTTCTAGCATTATTTCAGTTCCGTCAGCTGCTCGCCTAATATGGTCGGCGAAGCTTATCTCAGTTTCAAACATCATTCCTAGATATTTAGCGGCTGACATTGTAAATGCGGTTTCATCGCCGGCTGGCAACTGGATGTTAAGCCATGGCTACATGATACAAACTGTTTTCGGAGCATTAATGATGCTACAGTTACACTTATGCCGTCATATGTTGGGTTTAACGGACGTCGCATTAGATTGGCTGCCGACGACGATCACGTGCGGGCTGGGGCACGTGTTTCCCGGGGTGGGGAAACCTATGAACGCATGTCTTTTCGGATTAGAGCGCTTGCTGCTTAATTACTAGTTATGGCAATAATTTGATACTATATTCTAAGTTTAGGATGAAATAACAATAGAAATTCATTAAAATATACGAAGCCACAATTACGTCACGTTTGTTTAGGCTAAACTCAGGCTAAAAAATATTACGCATCCAACGGAGAATCACAGGCGTCTCGACGATATTTTTGGATTTTGATGTAAAATTCTATTTTCGTCGATGTGTTATTAAGCTCTAAACTTTGCGTCTGTGTTGCCGCTACCACCTGCCTTTTCACTTTATTATTTTTATTGTACTCAAATATTCAGTGTTTCTAGCATGTTGGTTTCTAGCATCAATTCAGTATCGTCAGCTGCTCGTTGGGCGAAGCTCATCTTAGTTTGAAACGTCATCCCAAGATATTTAGCGACTGGCTTTGAAAATATAGTTTCTTGGACGACTCGCAACTAGAAGGTAAGCCAAGGCTACATAATACAATCTGTTTTCATAGAAATTTGAAAAGCTATAAAAGCAGGTGATTTTGGATTAGAGTGCATATTTCTAAATGTATTTCTGGTAAAAACGCAATTTAATACAACCGCAATACTTCAACTTACTAGGAGTAAAAGAAAATAAAAATTGCCCATTAGAACTATAATAATTGCAGTAAAACCGTAGTTATGTTGTTGTTTCATAACATAATTTTGCACATGGTAAATCCTCATTCTCTGAGGATTCCTTTATTTCAAAATTATAATTCTTCTTAAGCAGAAACTAAATTTCTGCAATGATGGTTATTAAATTTTACCCGAATTACACTATTAATTGATTATTATAATACTTTTTTACAGGTAGTGCGAGAGCGGTTGCTAACGGGAGTGCTTTGTATACTTTTTTATAAAAATAAATGATTATTTTAACTAGTGCGTTAAAAAAAAATTAGTCTACGGATAGTCCAAATTTCGCGCAGAATAGTAATGCGTTCTAGAAATTTGCGCTTATAATATTTTAAACTGTGTCTTGTGTCCAGTGTAATGAAGTGAAAGAAGCAAGGACATGGAAGGATATGTAACTGCAAGAGATTGTTACATATTCCAACCTACAGCATTAAAGGTAGGCTGGGGAATTATAGTGGTCCATGTTTATGTTGTCTCTGGATTCTCCGTTCATAAAAATCTTAGGATGAAATGAACTCGGTTTAAATAAATTCCAAATAATTATAATTCATTCAAATTATGTCAAGTCGCATGAATGTTTGCTACATAAATTCTATATTACTTAATGCTTGTTAGAGATTCAATATTTGATACTAATGAAAATGTGATGTATTATCAATTCCTTCTGATATTATGTTTAGCAAAAATTTTCACTCTGGGAAATTCTTAGACTTTTCAGAATTTACTTTTCCATTCCAAATAGTTTCCTTAATAAAATGGTCAAATACTTGAATAAGGTTTTATATAATTTATGACAACAATGATATCTTGCACGACACTGTCATGAATTTAATAATTGGAATTATAATTATTTAATTAAACATTTATATGGCCACTATTAATATCCTTCTTCGGAACTTCCAGTCCAGGTAGAGCAGAGTCGGTAAGTGAATTCTTAACATGTTTATTATTGCAGGTTGCATTTGTGTAGATATATGTGAATTTCCCCTACAAAAGAAAAAAAAAAGTCTGGTGGGAACACGCACACAACTTTCTCTTACTCCAGTTTTTAGAATTGTACCTAATTGACCAATTTTATAGTTTGTGTAGCAAGTTTGATGAAATTCCTTGGCGTTTCTGGAAAACGAAATACAAAGTTCAGTAAAAGCACACTTACGGTTTACTATTTTCTTCAGTAAAAACGCACTTCTGGTCATCCGATTTTTTTAAAACTCACAATTTCAACAACACATTTCATTCTAATCAATATTATTTAGATGATAGAATTGTATAGTAAAGTGAAAACGCACCTTAGAGGAAACTCTAACCCCACCCTTCTCACAAAAGTGCCCTTCAGTGAATTTTTCAAGAGAAATTTTTTAAATAGAAGTGGTAGATCTTTATTAAAAGTGTAGTTGATATATCAAGTTTGAAGAGAATCGTCGAAAGTGCAAGAAAATTGGAAAATACCAAAACCTGAATAATATTCTAGTGTTTTAAAGAGTGTGTTTAAAAGTAAAAATGTATACGATTGTGTAGGTTACTGACCTAGCCTGTTAATTTATTTTATTTTTGAGGTAGGTATAGTTGAATTCACTTTTGTTTATGTTATGTTAATCTTGTATTGCTTTTGTCAACTTTATTGCCTATTTTATGTTTTAGTATGTACCGGAGTTTTTCTATTGGATTTTGTTTAATATCGGGTCTACAAAACAGGGGGTGGACTGTATGTATTGTCTCCTGGCGTAACCAGGAGTTCCAAAGGGGGGTCTCGACAAGTTTGTATAATATGAGAAAACGGTTGTGAGCACTCACCTTGCAAATCTTCTAAGCTGGCACGTACGGGGCAGCGTATACCTGTTCAAACAGAGCAAATAGATCGATCTACAAGTCAGAATGAACCTTAAATATACCTGTTGCCCTGGAAGAAGCTGCAGGCAGGCGTCCTTGAGGTAATCCCAGATGAAATATAATGTACTACAAATGAGTTCAACTGTAATAGCTAACACTGAATTTGGAGGGTCAACAAATTCCACTAAAATTAACTGGGTGCTTATCTAAGCCGGGTGTCGGAATAAAACTCTAGTCAATCACAGCGGGTCCGACATACAAAATAAAACTTATCAGCGGGTTGTTACTCTTAAAACAGAACTACATTCACTGGGTGATAGCACGAATAGCACTTATCTACACGGGTGTAACATTCAAAAACAGAGGAGTTCCTGCTTGGCGGCGCGGAGAGCCGGCGCGCCCGTAAAGTGGCGCAGCCGAACGGGGAAGTTCGTAAACATACCGCCCACCTTAAAAGCAATAGCTTTTAACAATACGGGTACTATGGATTAAGCGAGTGGTTCAAAGGAAGCGGGAGAGGGAGCGTAAATCCCTCTGCTGCGGGAGTGGTGAAAAGGGAAAAAGGGATGGGATAGGGAAACGAGAGCCGGGAAGAGCAACGCTCATTCCGCGGTAGGTAAGGGAATAAGGCGGCGCACTGGACGGGTGATAACACCGCTGCCAGTACGGACCGAGGCGACTCGGGAAACGTGATCGGGACCAGAGTGTAATGCTACAATACGGCCAACGGGCCAATCGAGTGGAGCAGCGTTGGCGCATCGCACGTACACCACATCACCCACCACGGCATCAGAGCCAGGGCGGCGCCACTTCATCCGCTGGAGCATGGAGTTTAAGTACTCTCGCGACCAGCGCTTCCAAAATGTCTGGGCTGTACGGCGCAGTACTTGCCAGCGATGGCGAACAGAGGCTTCAGCGGGAATAGGGACCTCAGGCAGACAAAGCAATGAGGAGCCAATGAGAAAGTGTCCAGGGGTGAGGTATCCTGCGGACTCATTAGGGTCCGAGGCTATAGGAATTAGAGGCCGGCTGTTTAACACCGCTTCAATGCGGGCAAAGAGTGTGAAATATTCCTCTGCAGAATATGGGCGTTCGCCAGCGAGGCGCACAAGCAGGGTTTTGGCTGACTTAACTCCGGCTTCCCAGAGTCCACCAAAGTGCGGTGCATACGGGGGGTTAAACTGCCAGGAAACGGCACGGTTACTCAGATGAGAGTCAATGACCGCTGAGGAGTCGCGTAGGAAATCATAAAGGGAGCGCAATTCTTTCGCGGCACCCACGAAGTTACGCCCACAGTCCGAATAAATACAATTCGGCAAGCCACGCCGAGCTATAAGGCGGTCGAAAGCGGCCCCTCGCGCACTAAAAAAAAGTCCACGTTGTCGCGGGGGACGTGCTGTGAGGGGCAAATTGGTCTAACATGCCGCACGCGAGCCTTGGTGGCCGAGCACAGCGCAGAAAGCTAATAACATTATAAGTGGATCGCCCAGCGTCTCGGCTGGTTACATGAGCCTGATTGTGATTGCCACGCCTTTTGGCGCGTCGGCCAATTTGTGTATTACGCTAGTGAGGACGCAGCTGAACACATCACAACAACGTGAGGCAAAGGAGTGTGTGTGTCCCCTGTGTGTGTGATCACTGGTTTGTCCCCGGCTGCGGCCGTAGAGCGGTGGGCACGATGCACCGGTTGATAAGAATGAGCCCTGAAACGATGACAGGTCATGCAGCGATAAATACACTTGCGAAGTAAACACCTCAGAGAAAGAATCCAGTACCTTTCGCGTATAGCTGGGAGCACGGTATTAGAACCAGAGTGCAGGGGTAAGATATGATAATGCGTACAAATGAGCATCGATAAATGGGCCTGCTTTGGCAACAGCAGCGGGTGTTTCGAGCGAAACGGCAAAGAAGACTGCTGGAGTCTTCCGCCCACCCTGACGAGTCCAGATTCGTCAAGGAAAGGGTTTAGGGTAGCCAAAGAGGGGGGTGCAGGTAACGAAGTGCGGAGCGCGTGTAGTAAATCAGTAAAGTAGTGAGCCTGGGTTAGGCGAACTAGGGTGAGCTCCGACTGCATGAGCTCGTCAGTGGGCAATGGGACGCGGAGAGGCCCGCGATCATGAAAATCGAGTCGAGTAATGCGAGTGAACCGAAGGATCCAGGCGAAAACTCGCTTAAGTAGGGTGAAAGAACTGAATCTACGTAGGGATTCCAGCAATGTGTCTGGGGAGGGGTCGATGACGCTCGCACGGTGCAGGGTAGCTATTAAATTAGTGGCTTCAGTAACAGAGGTAGGTTCAGGGTGCGTTACTGCAAACGGAGGGGGCCAGAACGCCTTGGATAAGGTCAAAAAAGAGGGGCCATGGAGCCACAAGGCCTGGGTTTCCTTCTTAGTGAAATTAGCGGGGGGTATTGCCCGAGTAGCTAAATCAGCAGGGTTGTGTGAAGTGGGCACGTAAGCCCAGGGAGAGTCTGGCACCAATTCCTGAACCAGAGACACTCGGTTGGCCACAAAGGTATGTAGACAATGAGGGGGGGTGTGAAGCCAGTGAAGGACATCACGGGAGTCCGAGTAAAATCGGGGACGACTGGACACACCAGAGAGGGCGGAAACGCCTGAGGCAACATATAGCCTGCTGAGTAAGACCGCAGCACACAATTCGAGTCTAGGAATTGACAGAGTTTTGAGAGGGGCAACGCGCGATTTAGCTATCCATAAGGTGGGATAGACATGAGCGTCTTGGCGAAAAATTAAGTAAATAGAAGCGGCATAGGCCTGGGCCGACGCATCGCAAAATCCAACCACCTCAATAGGGAAGGACGCTGAGTGAGGTACATAACGGGGAATGCAAATGTCAGTCACTAAAGGTAACTGGCGGATAATGGTTAGCGCGTTGCCAAGTAACGGCTCGTACAGGGGTTCATCCCAGGGCAACTGGGCGACCCATAGCTGTTGCAATAAAATTTTTAAAGTGGAGGTTACAGGTGCCAGGTAACCTAGCGGGTCAAACACTCGCGCAATGTACGATAAAATGGAACGTTTAGTGAGATCGCCATAAAAGGGGCATAGAGAAAATCTTAACACGTCCGAGTTAGGGTCCCATAGGATGCCCAAAATTGGAAAGGCGTGTTCGCCGGAGTCAAATGGAATGGCACAACACTCGGGTTGATTTCGCCACTTGGCCAATAAAGCAGGAGAATTTGAGGCCCATTTCTTGAGTCTAAACCCGCCCTTAATGAGTAGCTCTTCGAGCTGCTGGCGAAGTAACAAAGCTGTAGGGGCGTCCGGGGCTCCGGTAATCACATCATCGACGTAGGTGCATGTTTTAATGGCATTGGAAGCTAAGGGGTACGTTCCCCCATGGTCTTGAACGAGCTGTAACAAAACACGTTGGGCCAAAAAGGCGGATGGCGTTAAGCCATATGTTACGGTATTTAATTCCATTTCCTTGACCTCGCCTTTGGGGTCGGGGCGACACATAATGTGCTGGTGACATCGGTCTTGCGGGCGTATAAGAACCTGGCGGTACATTTTTTCAATGTCAGCCGTGAGGGCAATAGGGTTAAGCCTAAAAGAGAGTAGTATCGAACAAATGTCGCGCTGGAGCTTTGGGCCAGGTAGTAGGCGGTCGTTGAGTGACAGATAATTAATGTCCTTGGCGGAGGCGTTGAACACCACTCGCACACGAGCGGAGGCGGAGGGGCCCTTGGTCACCACATGATGAGGAATAATGTAGTCCACGAAAGTGTCAGCCTCAGTCATATGGTTCAACCGTAGGTATTCCTGCATAAATTTAGAATATTCTGTATGAAGTGTGGGTTTACTCCGTAACCGGCGCTCCAAATTATTTAGTGAGGCCCGTGGAGGAATGGCGTTAACGGCTAACGGGGGGCTTCCCTGCTTGAAGGGAAGTGCGACTATGTAACGACCCTCAGCGTCACGGGAGTGAGTTTCAAGGAAGTGCTGTTCCACCCAGGCATCGGCAGGGTCAACATTACGATTATAGGGGACCTCTTCGATCTCCCAGAACTTCTGGAGTTGGCCAGCCAGATCGCAGGAAACATGGAGAGAAGTTAGGCGCATGTCAGGTTGCGCGGAGGCAAGGGCGCCTAGTATGACAATTCCGAAGTGAGTGGGAATGGCGGATAGGCCCTCCATATTCTGCACCGGGTCGCCTTGACATAACAGAAGTGGGAAGACTTCAGCTCCTAGGAGCATGTCCACGGGAGCGGGAGTTCCAAAATGCGGGTCCGCTAGAGGTAAGTGCGAGTACCGTTGAAGTAGCGACTGAGGTATAGAATGCGTGGGTAAGGAAGCTGCTATAGAAGGCAGCACTAACGCGTGTACAGGGAGTTTAAAATTCTTAACGCGTGACTGAAGAGTGCAATTAATGAGTCCGGAGGCGGAAACCGGCGCGTTGCCAACCCCGGTGACCTGAGCGCGTGTAGCGGCAGTGTGCAGTCCTAAAAAGGCCACACAAGACTGGGATATAGCAGAAATCTGTGAACCCGGGTCCAAGACAGCTCGGATAACGTGTGAATTTCCCCAAGCGTCGGAGATGCTGGCGTTGAGGGTGCCCAACAATACCTGCGGCATACCAGTGTCATTGGCACTGAAAAAGCATGCCTGCTCGGGTTCTGCTGGTTTTACAGTGGGGGAAGGCGCTGCGGGTAGTGGAGCCTCAGGGGCTGAAGGGCGTTGAGAAGTGGGTGTGGGTTCGGAGTGCAGCAGGGTGTTATGCCGGTTAGACTGGCACACACGGCATAAAAATCGGGACTGACACTGAGAGCGCAAATGATTGCCTAGACAGTTGAAACAACGCCTTTTAGTACGAAGAAAGTCATATTTGCGGTCCAGAGATAAATTGGCAAACTGAGGGCAGACAGACAATACGTGTGGCGCGCGACATAAAATACAAACACTTGGAGGTGATTTGGAACGGCTCTCCGTACGGGGTTTCACTTGAGTAGGGTTTGAGTTGAGCATAAAAATGCTACGCGAGGGTGTTTTAACTTCTTTAGCAAACTGGGAACTACGAGTAGAGGGTGTAGGGTGAGGAGACAGTTCCATGGTTTGCACCTGCTGAACTACAAAGTCAATAAGGTTTTGGAATGTGGGTATTCCTGAAGTGGCCATTCGATCTTCGAACTTACGGGTAATGTCTGCGTTTAAATTTCGAAGCGCTAGGGAGAATAATAAAAAATCAGTTAAATCGTCCAAATTCATGGCCTTAAGGGCACTAACTGAGCTCCTATGTGTGTTAAGGAAGTCCTTCAAATGGGACAGAGAAGATGAGGATTGTTTTTTAAAGAGGTCGAGTTTTGAAAAATACATGGAAGCTATTCTACGTGGATTGGCATACCGAGATATCAGAGCTTGGTATGCTACCTGATAATTTTCGCCAGTTAATGGTAAGCCAGAAATGACAGAGGCGGCTTCGCCTTTCAGAGCGGTTTTAAGATATTGGAACCGCTGGGTGTCATTAATGCCTGGAGCTTGGTGTATCAATGACGTAAATAACGAGAAGAATTCCGGCCAAGCTTGTACATTTCCGTCAAACTGGGGGATCCGGATTTTCTCCAGCGGGTTGAAATGGCTAGTGGAAGCGCCTTGAGGTGTTGAAACAGTGGCCGAAGGAGGCGCAGGCTCTTGCTTTTTAAGAGCTAAGTAGAGACATTCGATTTGGATTGTCAAATCACGAAATGAGTTCCGAACTTGGCGCGTTTCGATTTGATCCTCCTTCTTTAAGACGACATTGAGGTCTAATAATTTCGACTGAACAATCTTAAATTCCTGAGCGAGCGGTTCCAACCGGGAGACATATGCTTGAAGAGCTGTTAGTTGTGAAATATCAAAATCTTTGACGATTTGGTATATGGATGACGCATCAGCGAAAATGTCCTCCCGCTCCGCCACCAAACGCTGAGCCGACTGCAGTACTTGGGAGTAATCGCGGGACGATTCGCTTTTGACCGATACTTGTTCCTTAGGCATTCTGGAAGGGTTAGGATGAATGAGGGTTGAACAATGCGAGGAACGAATGGAGTTGAATTAGCAAATTCAATTCGAGTCAGAATGGAAATTGATTTGAACTGGGGAATTTTAAATAGAAATCATAAACTGTAGCGGTATCCAAATACACTTTTAAAATTGAAGAGTTGCAGCTGAAAATAAAATTAAACTACGAAGTGTTAATGTGCGAGGAGCAAATTCCTTCAACACAAGTACCGGAGAAGTTAATAATTTAAACGGTGGTACTTTAATAATTCGGGAGTTAAAGAACAATCAAACGTCAACCACTTAATATTGTTCTCAATTAGAATAAAATAAATAGTTCAAAGAAATTAACTGTAATTAAATTACGTAAAAATAATCCACAATAGTGAACAGAATAAGGAAACAAAATGAGTTTAAAATGTCCAGCTGTTTATAGACGATAAAGTTTTAATAAGATTAAGGGGGATTTAAACGTGTTTACGGAAATTATCAATTGGTAAACAAGAAAATATATCTGTTGGTAAACAAACGAGTAGGTGTGCGCTCGACCTGCGCTCGTGTGTGAAACGTGGGAATTAACGTGTATGAGTTGTTAGCAAAGCTCACTAGATAGCAGTGTAGGAGGTTGAAATTTGAAGTTCGCGGCTTTTTTATGGAGATCGTACCAACGCGCCCAAAGTTGAGAGCGCCTTCAAAAATCAAACCAGTGAAGAATAATTGAATTTGTACTTTACACCCTCTTCTACTTTGCACACAGGAAATCAACAAATAACTCTATTTTTAGACCAAACGAATACAAACTTGTACTCAACTTTGCAAGATTTGTCGTTTTTAAGACTTTACAATTTACTTAGGAATAAAACTTTAATTATGTGAATTTCGAATTTCTGGATTGAAATTTGAAAATTAATGAGTAGAATTGTTGAAAATGACAATAGGGTAATTACTCAAATTGTTTCAAGTAAATTTAATTGAAATTACTTCCGTTTCAATAAATTTGGGTATAATTTAATTTAAATTGGGTTCAAAATTTGCAAAATTAGACTTCTGGGATTTTCG
Organism: Triatoma infestans; assembly: GCA_011037195.1. Taxonomy (NCBI): domain Eukaryota; kingdom Metazoa; phylum Arthropoda; class Insecta; order Hemiptera; family Reduviidae; genus Triatoma; species Triatoma infestans. Next base: position 7,033 of record JAAEAF010003336.1, on the reverse strand, counting down.
TATTCTACAAAATTATACAAAACCGTACGAAATCCGGTTCGGTATGACCATTTATGTTTAATATCGGGTCTACAAAACAGGGGGTGGACTGTATGTATTGTCTCCTGGCGTAACCAGGAGTTCCAAAGGGGGGTCTCGACAAGTCTGTATAATATGAGAAAAAGGTTGTGAGCACTCACCTTGCAAATCTTCTAAGCTGGCACGTACGGGGCAGCGTATACCTGTTCAAACAGAGCAAATAGATCGATCTACAAGTCAGAATGAACCTTAAATATACCTGTTGCCCTGGAAGAAGCTGCAGGCAGGCGTCCTTGAGGTAATCCCAGATGAAATATAATGTACTACAAATGAGTTTAACTGTAATAGCTAACACTGAATTTGGAGGGTCAACAAATTCCACTAAAATTAACTGGGTGCTTATCTAAGCCGGGTGTCGGAATAAAACTCTACTCAATCACAGCGGGTCCGACATACAAAATAAAACTTATCAGCGGGTTGTTACTCTTAAAACAGAACTACATTCACTGGGTGATAGCACGAATAGCACTTATCTACACGGGTGTAACATTCAAAAACAGAGGAGTTCCCGCTTGGCGGCGCGGAGAGCCGGCGCGCACGTAAAGTGGCGCAGCCGAACGGGGAAGTTCGTAAACAGATTTAATTAACATAAATTAATATTTGTTTTAGGCTATTCTAGTCAATGTGGTACAGTATTGTTGGTCAACTTCGGAATGTCAGTTTCGGCAAGTGTTGAAAGTAAAAAAGTTATCGATTTCAAGAATATTTAGTATTTCATTTCACGTGTCATTAGAATTATTTTTTTCTTTGTGGGTTTCAAATGTCAAAAATTCGCGGAATTTCCGGTTGAGAAAAAGACGTATAATATATTCGAATAAACTTGTAAATACACGAAATTATATAGGTGGCTATTGCTTGATGGACTATGAAGACACGTGAAGCTTGGCAAATTCAATTATTACTAGTGAATCGGATGATTCGTCATTTCATGACAGTTAATATAAGAGTAGCAAAGAATTACTAAGTCACTCATTTTGGCCAGGGGCAGATGTGGATGCTATGTTAGACGCTTTTACATGGCAATAAGGATGAAAAGTAGATCTGGCGGCATACAGTATAATTTTTCGAAGCTTTTACATTACATTATTATTCGATAATGATTTAATAGAAAAAATTGTACAATGGTCAAATTCCCGCGCTGAAATGTTACTAATTACGACATATGTTTCCAATAATTCAAATTTGAAAAAGTGGAAGGACGTCATAGTGGACGAAATGAAGTTTTCAGTACTGGAATGTAAGTTTTTAAGAATCTATTAAAATACACTTAGCCGCAACTAATTCACTTAGCTCGTTCACCTGTGCAGGCTAAAAAAAAATGAGGCAGCCAGGGGATAATCACAGGCGTCTCGGCGTTATTTTTGGATCTTGATGTGAAATTCGATTTCCGCCGAGGTATTATAAAGCTCTAAAATTAGCGGCGTGTTTTCGGTACCTCTTTCCTTTTCACTTTATCATATTTATTATACCCTAATATTCAGTCTTTTTAGCATGTTGGTTTCTAGCATTATTTCAGTTTCGTCAGCTGCTCGCCTAATATGGTCGGCGAAGCTTATCTCAGTTTGAAACATCATTCCTAGATATTTAGCGGCTGACATTGTAAATGCGGTTTCATCGCCGGCTGGCAACTTGAAGGTAAGCCATGGCTACATGATAAAAACTGTTTTCGGAGCATTAATGATGCTACAGTTACACTTATTCCGTCATATGTTGGGTTTAACGGACGTCGCATTAGATTGGCTGGCGACGACGATCACGTGCGGGCTGGGGCACGTGCTTCCCGGGGTGGGGAAACCTATGAACGCATGTCTTTTCGGATTAGAGCGCTTGCTTCTTAATTACTAGTTATGGCAATCAATTTGATACTATATTCTAAGTTTAGGATGAAATAACAATAGAAATTCATTAAAATATACGAAGCCACAATTACGTCACGTTTGTTTAGGCTAAACTCAGGCTAAAAAATATTACGCATCCAACGGAGAATCACAGGCGTCTCGACGATATTTTTGGATTTTGATGTAAAATTCTATTTTAGTCGAAGTGTTATAAAGCTCTAAAATTTGCGTCTGTGTAGCCGCTACCGCCTGCCTTTACACTTTATTATTTTTATTGTACTCAAATATTCAGTGTTTCTAGCATGTTGGTTTCTAGCATCAATTCAGTATCGTCAGCTGCTCGTTGGGCGAAGCTCATCTTAGTTTGAAACGTCATCCCAAGATATTTAGCGACTGGCTTTGAAAATATAGTTTCTTGGACGACTCGCAACTAGAAGGTAAGCCAAGGCTACATAATACAATCTGTTTTCATAGAAATTTGAAAAGCTATAAAAGCAGGTGATTTTGGATTAGAGTGCATATTTCTAAATGTATTTCTGGTAAAAACGCAATTTAATACAACCGCAATACTTCCACTTACTAGGAGTAAAAGAAAATAAAAATTGCCCATTAGAACTATAATAATTGCAGTAAAACCGTAGTTATGTTGTTGTTTCATACCATAATTTTGCACATGGTAAATCCTCATTCTCTGAGGATTCCTTTATTTCAAAATTATAATTCTTCTTAAGCAGAAACTAAATTTCTGCAATGATGGTTATTAAATTTTACCCGAATTACACTATTAATTGATTATTATAATACTTTTTTACAGGTAGTGCGAGAGCGGTTGCTAACGGGAGTGCTTTGTATACTTTTTTATAAAAATAAATGATTATTTTAACTAGTGCGTTAAAAAAAAATTAGTCTACGGATAGTCCAAATTTCGCGCAGAATAGTAATGCGTTCTAGAATTTTGCGATTATAATATTTTAAACTGTGTCTTGTGTCCAGTGTAATGAAGTGAAAGAAGCAAGGACATGGAAGGATATGTAACTGCAAGAGATTGTTACATATTCCAACCTACAGCATTAAAGGTAGGCTGGGGAATTATAGTGGTCCATGTTTATGTTGTCTCTGGATTCTCCGTAATAGTATTGGTATAAAAATCTTAGAATGAAATGAACTCGGATTAATAAATTCAAAATAATTATAATTCATTCAAATTATGTCAAGTCGCATGAATGTTTGCTACATAAATTCTATATTACTTAATGCTTGTTAGAGATTCAATATTTGATACTAATGAAAATGTGATGTATTATCAATTCCTTGTGATATTATGTTTAGCAAAAATTTTCACTCTGGGAAATTCTTAGACTTTTCAGAATTTACTTTTCCATTCCAAATAGTTTCCTTAATAAAATGGTCAAATACTTGAATAAGGTTTTATATAATTTATGACAACAATGATATCTTGCACGACACTGTTATGAATTTAATAATTGGAATTATAATTATTTAATTAAACATTTATATGGCCACTATTAATATCCTTCTTCGGAACTTCCAGTCCAGGTAGAGCAGAGTCGGTAAGTGAATTTTTAACATGTTTATTATTGGAGGTTGCATTTGTGTAGATGTATGTGAATTTCCCCTACAAAAGAAAGTAAAAAAGGTCTGGTGTGAAACACGCACACAACTTTCTCTTACTCCAGTTTTCAGAATTGCACCTAATTGACCAGTTTTTTATTTGGTGTACCAAGTTTGGTGAAATTCCTTGGCGTTTGTCGAAAACGAAAAAATGTTCAGTAAAAGCGCACTTGTGGTTTACTAATTTTCTTCAGTAAAAACGCACTTCTGGTCATCCGATTTTTTTAAAACTCAGAATTTCAACAACACATTTCATTCTAATTAATATTATTTAGATAATAGAATTATATAGTAAAGTGAAAACGCACCTTAGAGGAAATCCTAACCCCACCCTTCTGACAAAAGTGCACTTCAATGGATTTTTCAAGTGAAATTATTTAAATAAAAGTGGTAGATCTTTATAAAAAGTGTAGTTGATATATGAAGTTTGAAGAAAATCGTCGAAACTGCAAGAAAATTGGAAAATACCAAAAGCTGAATAATATTCTAGTGTTTTAAAATAAAAATGTATACCATTGTATAGGTTACTGACCTAGCCTGTTAATTTATTTTATTTTTGAGGTAGGTATAGTTGAATTCACTTTTGTTTATATTATGTTAATCTTGTATTGCTTTTGTCAACTTTATTGCCTATTTTATGTTTTAGTATGTACCGGAGTTTTTCTATTGGATTTAATTAACATAAATTGATATTTGTTTTAGGCTATTCTAGTCAATGAGGTACAGTATTGTTGGTCAACTTCGGAATGTCAGTTTCGGCAAGTGTTGAAAGTAAAAAAGTTATGGATTTCAAGAATATTTAGTATTTCATTTCACGTGTCATTAGAATTATTTTTTTCTTTGTGGGTTTCAAATGTCAAAAATTCGCAGAATTTCCGGTTGAGAAAAAGACGTATAATATATTCGAATAAACTTGTAAATACACGAAATTATATAGGTGGCTATTGCTTGATGGACTATGAAGACACGTGAAGCTTGGCAAATTCAATTATTACTAGTGAATCGGATGATTCGTCATTTCATGACAGTTAATATAAGAGTAGCAAAGAATTACTAAGTCACTCATTTTGGCCAGGGGCAGATGTGGATGCTATGTTAGACGCTTTTACATGGCAATAAGGATGAAAAGTAGATCTGGCGGCATACAGTATAATTTTTCGAAGCTTTTACATTACATTATTATTCGATAATGATTTAATAGAAAAAATTGTACAATGGTCAAATTCCCGCGCTGAAATGTTACTAATTACGACATATGTTTCCAATAATTCAAATTTGAAAAAGTGGAAGGACGTCATAGTGGACGAAATGAAGTTTTCAGTACTGGAATGTAAGTTTTTAAGAATCTATTAAAATACACTTAGCCGCAACTAATTCACTTAGCTCGTTCACCTGTGCAGGCTAAAAAAAAAAATGAGGCAGCCAGGGGATAATCACAGGCGTCTCGGCGTTATTTTTGGATCTTGATGTGAAATTCGATTTCCGCCGAGGTATTATAAAGCTCTAAAATTAGCGGCGTGTTTTCGGTACCTCTTTCCTTTTCACTTTATCATATTTATTATACCCTAATATTCAGTCTTTTTAGCATGTTGGTTTCTAGCATTATTTCAGTTTCGTCAGCTGCTCGCCTAATATGGTCGGCGAAGCTTATCTCAGTTTGAAACATCATTCCTAGATATTTAGCGGCTGACATTGTAAATGCGGTTTCATCGCCGGCTGGCAACTTGAAGGTAAGCCATGGCTACATGATAAAAACTGTTTTCGGAGCATTAATGATGCTACAGTTACACTTATTCCGTCATATGTTGGGTTTAACGGACGTCGCATTAGATTGGCTGGCGACGACGATCACGTGCGGGCTGGGGCACGTGCTTCCCGGGGTGGGGAAACCTATGAACGCATGTCTTTTCGGATTAGAGCGCTTGCTTCTTAATTACTAGTTATGGCAATCAATTTGATACTATATTCTAAGTTTAGGATGAAATAACAATAGAAATTCATTAAAATATACGAAGCCACAATTACGTCACGTTTGTTTAGGCTAAACTCAGGCTAAAAAATATTACGCATCCAACGGAGAATCACAGGCGTCTCGACGATATTTTTGGATTTTGATGTAAAATTCTATTTTAGTCGAAGTGTTATAAAGCTCTAAAATTTGCGTCTGTGTAGCCGCTACCGCCTGCCTTTACACTTTATTATTTTTATTGTACTCAAATATTCAGTGTTTCTAGCATGTTGGTTTCTAGCATCAATTCAGTATCGTCAGCTGCTCGTTGGGCGAAGCTCATCTTAGTTTGAAACGTCATCCCAAGATATTTAGCGACTGGCTTTGAAAATATAGTTTCTTGGACGACTCGCAACTAGAAGGTAAGCCAAGGCTACACAATACAATCTGTTTTCATAGAAATTTGAAAAGCTATAAAAGCAGGTGATTTTGGATTAGAGTGCATATTTCTAAATGTATTTCTGGTAAAAACGCAATTTAATACAACCGCAATACTTCCACTTACTAGGAGTAAAAGAAAATAAAAATTGCCCATTAGATTGCAGTAAAACCGTAGTTATGTTGTTGTTTCATACCATAATTTTGCACATGGTAAATCCTCATTCTCTGAGGATTCCTTTATTTCAAAATTATAATTCTTCTTAAGCAGAAACTAAATTTCTGCAATGATGGTTATTAAATTTTACCCGAATTACACTATTAATTGATTATTATAATACTTTTTTACAGGTAGTGCGAGAGCGGTTGCTAACAGGAGTGCTTTGTATACTTTTTTATAAAAATAAATGATTATTTTAACTAGTGCGTTAAAAAAAAATTAGTCTACGGATAGTCCAAATTTCGCGCAGAATAGTAATGCGTTCTAGAATTTTGCGATTATAATATTTTAAACTGTGTCTTGTGTCCAGTGTAATGAAGTGAAAGAAGCAAGGACATGGAAGGATATGTAACTGCAAGAGATTGTTACATATTCCAACCTACAGCATTCAAGGTAGGCTGGGGAATTATAGTGGTCCATGTTTATGTTGTCTCTGGATTCTCCGTAATAGTATTGGTATAAAAATCTTAGAATGAAATGATCTCGGTTTAAATAAATTCAAAATAATTATAATTCATTCAAATTATGTCAAGTCGCATGAATGTTTGCTACATAAATTCTATATTACTTAAGGCTTGTTAGAGATTCAATATTTGATACTAATGAAAATGTGATGTATTATCAATTCCTTGTGATATTATGTTTAGCAAAAATTTTCACTCTGGGAAATTCTTAGACTTTTCAGAATTTACTTTTCCATTCCAAATAGTTTCCTTAATAAAATGGTCAAATACTTGAATTTATGACAACGATGATATCTGGCACGACACTGTTATGAATTTAATAATTGGAATTATAATTATTTAATTAAACATTTATATGGCCACTATTAATATCCTTCTTCGGAAATTCCAGTCCAGGTAGAGCAGAGTAGGTAAG
>JAAEAF010003335.1:0-158871 GCA_011037195.1 Triatoma infestans | reverse complement strand
TACAACTTTTATGTAAAACATTTCTCTGGAAAAATTCATTTAAGAGCACTTTTAGGAGAGGGGTAGGATTACAGCTTCCTCTAAAGTGGTATTATACTTGATTATACAACTCTATCATCCAAATGAAATTAATTAGCAATAAATAGATGGCCAAAATTGCGAGTTTGAAGGAAATCAGTAAACCGGAAATGCGCTTTTACTGAATAGTTTTTTTCAGTTTTCGACAAATTTCATTAAATTTGGTACACAAACTATAAAATTTGTCAATTATAATTTTGAGAATTGGTGTAAGAGAAAGTTTGTGAGGGTTTCACACCAGATTTTTTTTTGTGTGTGTAAACACAAAAACCGTAGGTTGATCCAGACTTCATATTACGTTAGGTACCACCTTGATTTCTGGAACGAATGTTTTAGTCAAAGTCCGTCAATCATGAGTGCAACTTTACCCTTGGATTTCTTTTTTCAGTATACAGTTTCAGCTCCACCGTCGTTGAGGTCAAGCGAAATCAAGTAAAAATTCCAACTTTTAAGAAAATTTGTCAAACAGATCTGTGAAAAATTGCAGAAAGAGAAAGATCGTGTGAATGTCTCGCATCAGAATTTTGATGCAACCAGATCTGATCTGGCAACCAGATTTGATGACGGAAAGTTTTGTTACTTTAACATCCTGGAACGTACAGAATCAGTTATTCTGAGAAATGCTCAACTTGCACGATTACATTGCTTCTTTCGTAAAATAAAAAAAAGAAAAAATAGAGGAACCCATAGAACGTCAAAGATACTTACTGCCGTCAAATGTCGTCTTACTATAGATGCGTTGTTTAAGTTATTAAATTATTTACACATATAAATGTAATTTTAAATAACCATCTATGCAAATTAGTTAAACCCGCCCCTTATATAAACAAAAATTATTACATAAATTAAAAAGAAAAATTAACTTTCCAACTTCTAGCCGGACTCGTCTTCAAATCCGCCCCCTCCCCATAAATCTTCCATAATCCTTTAGTGGTGGATTTTAGCGGCCAGGCAGCCAGAGAAAGAAGGATATTACTCATTCACTCACCCTCTCTTCTCCCAGACTAAAGACCACCCCCATTCTCACTCTATAGTTGTAGCGTCATCATTTTAATGATGTTGTTAAATGCACAGTGGTGACGCTCGTTTTCTGTCTGCCTGTATAAGTTGACGTTGGAGTAATCGAAAACACATAAGAATAGTTGGGTAAGTAAAGATTATCTAGTGCCCATTATGATTTGTGGAGTTCATCTTCTACACGCAGGCGCAAACTCATACATACATACATACGTTCACTAATATTCAAAGAAATAGAGAAAAAAAAAATTAACATTGTATTATGTTACCTCCTTACTGAATTATGCAACGAAATGAAATGAAAAGAGAATAACCCTCCCTCCCCCTTAGAAAATATTTTTTTCTTCCTCAACAACGAGAGAGAGACGGAATGATAAAGTAAGTCAGACTTTGACACCCCTTTCAAGCAAAAACACACCCCCATATTCAGGACTTTATTTATTTCACTTTATAATACTTTATGAATTATTACTTCTCCACTAATGCTTACCGCATGAATTTTTTAACGGGTAGTCATGTTTTTTCTTTCTTCTTTTATTCTGGCTTCTTTCTCCATTTTTTTGCTTTTAATGCCGCCATTCATCATTACACATAACTAGGCAGAATAAAAAAGATCTGGAATAAAACACACACCACTTTCTACAGTTAATAAAATCTGAAAATGAAGAATATTTACTCAGATTTTACATAAACATAGCAGGGTACAGTTACAAGAACGTGATTACTTTATAGACCAGTACAAAGCGGCTAAATTAAAACCCCCAATAACTCTTGAAATATCACGTCAAAGAAAACTCAAAAATTCTGTTAAATTAATATTTTTCATAAAAAGTAATTCGAAATAAAAGTTTTAGGTTTATTTATAATCTGTGGAAATAGCTTTTATGAACCTTTTTAATAGGTAATTGTATCTAAAATTTCCGATATCAAGTTTTCACCAGATATTTACGTTTTGACGTAGGAAATAGTTTTTAGAAAATGATCTCTGTGTGTGTGCTTTTCCTCAGGCCAGTAACCCTGGACCCAAGGGCGTTTATTTCCACATATCTCGCAAATTAATACATTATATGTGTTGTTTAAAAGCAATAAAGTTTAAAGTAATCTATTTACAATTAAGATTAATAACTTAGTTAAATGAAATATTCTGAGAAATTCAAAAAAATAATCAACTATCTAACACTTTCAAGTTTGATCCAAAATACAAATACTACTAATTAATAATTATTATATAAATATGTATATAAATACAAATGTATATTATTACATAAATATATATATAATATAAAGTTTTACAACTTTTCAAAATCAAAACTATTTATAAACTTGACAAACACCTGCAGAGAATTTTTATCTTCTATAAAGCTGGTTTGGTGTACGTGTGTGTACAGACAGTTCAAACTTAACATCCGGTTTAGATATCTCTATAGGATATTTGACAATAAGTTATTTGTCACAATTCCTCAACCGGAAGTACCAGATTATTCAATGTTTTTTTTTCACTTTTCTCCACCATTTGCTCAGAAACGGCTCCAACGATTTTCTTTAAACTAAGTACGTGAACTGTACATATAAAGAGCTACAACTTTTATTTGAAACATTTATCCGGATTGTCATTTAAGGGGGCTTTTGCAGGAGAGGAAGGATTTTGTTTTCTTCTAATGTACTATGTTAGTGGATTATACAATCCTACCATCTAAATAAAATTAATTATTAGAAATAAATAGATTGCAATAAGTCTGAGTTTCCATGAGGTACATCATATTTATAAAGAGCTTTAAAAAAAATAATAATAAGATGATATTATTGCGGACGGACATATCGTTCGTCTGTATGTAACAAAACTCAGGGTGAGTTGCTTAGAAGTAAGAAAAAGTATTCTTACCCTTCTTTAACACAGCCAGTAAACCTTTTTATATTTTTGCATAATTTTATGTAAATGAAAAACTATTTTAGCGAAAAATCCAGAAACTGAACAGTTTTTCAGTTTTCGCGATTTTCTCCACAAAAACACCACGAATTTCATTAAATTTGGCATACTAAACTAAAAAATTTGTCAATTACAATTTTTTTTGTAAACTGCAGTTAGAGAAGGTCGTGTGATTGTTTCACACCAGATTTTTTGTTTGTTATATTGTTGTGGGGCGGATCTAGCCCTATGCTATTCAAAATCCCTCTGGGTCCATATAGCGGCATTAAAGCTATACAGATATAAAAAGTTACTTACATTTTTGTTATTTTTATATAACCTTTCTTTTTTTTGAAGGGGCCCGGAAAATATTTTTGCATCTGAGCCCGGGTGTATAGTTGACCGGCTGAGGTAAACTCTTAATCTTACAGCAGTAAGAAAAAGTAAAAAAAAAATAGGCGGGGAAATAACAGCGCCAAGTTAAAGCATTCTGGCCGGAATAGATCCCCTTCTCTCACATTCTCATACACTCTGTCTCAGAATGATGCCTAACCTTCCCAATCCTTAGACCAATTTAGACGGTTGCCTACCCGCCTAAACTCTAGTTACCTTTTTATTTATTTTTATTAACAAACACTTTACACTGCCATTAAAACAAGTGTACCCCTCATAAGTGCTGAATTTTATTACGTTCAGCTCATTTAAACCACTTCGTTTACAACTGTAATGCCTGTGTTAGTGAACACACTCTAGTGGTCAATGAATTAAAAGGGTAAACCCAACCAGTACTCACATGTTTAATGGCGTTGTTACACTAGTTAATTAAATTGCTGGCTTAGTAGAGGAAGGTCAGTTTAATGCGAAAAGGAATTTAGTAAAGAGGTGTTAAAGTTGCTTGTAGAACATAATTCTGTAGTCGGAGATGATAGTTGTGTAGTGTTAATTACAGAAAGATGTAAGTATTTATTTTCTTGTTACTAGTGGTGCAATTAACATTTCATTGCAAGTACTTGGTGTTTATTTTCATTCACAGTAGTTAGGTCCGTGGTGCTGGGAAACACCAAAAATCAGAGACATTTTCCGTGATAACCTGAAAATGGGGGCCATCAACCGGTTTCGGGCGTTCGCCCATCATCAGGATATTTTTGTTGAACAGTGTAATAACATAGACTTGCACATAGACTGCAGCAGTGTATCAACTATGTTTGCTCTGTGCAGGTCTATGTTATTACACCGTTCAACAAAAACATCCTGATGATGGAAGAACGCCCGAAACCGGTCGATGACCACAAAATGAAGCAGGCTACCACGGAAAATGTCTCTGATGCTTTCCAGCTCTGCGGAACCATCCACCACAAGAAACATCAAAAATCTTTTCCAGGATACACTGCTTCATTTTATGATCTTCGACGATTTGGAGGCATTCGTCAATCTTCACGGATTTCCGCAGTTTCATACTCCTAAGAAAAAGTATTGCTATCGTTTCAAATTTTCGATATTGAGTATACTTGTATTGAGGTCCCCTGAGAACAAACAAAATTTTTTTTTTTGGCAAATGATCTGTATGTGTGTGGGGTGAACATAACTAAAAACATGGAAAATCGCAGAACGTTTAAATTTGTTATTTAGTTTAAGTTTGTCAGCTGAATCGGCACAAAGTTATGATCAAAAATCAATCAAACCGGAAGTACCATTTTATTGACTGGATTTTTTCAGTTTTTTGCGATTTGCTCCAAAACTTAGGTCCGCACTTAAGTATATCAACTACACACGTACAAAGAGTTACAACTTTTATTTGAAACATTAATCTGGGAAAATTCATTTATGGGGACTTTTAGGGAAGGCGAGGGTTATATTTCCTCTAAAGTGCTAATAATCTTAGTTAATAATACAATTCTATCATCTAAACAATATTAATTACAAAATAAATGAGTTTCCAAAATTTCGAGTTTGAAGACAATCGGTTGACAGGAAGTGCATTTTTACTCAACAGTTTCTTTCAGTTTTCTGCGATTTGCTCCTTGAAAAAACTGTCAGATTTCTTTAAATTTGGTATACTAATTATACATAAAGAGACCTATCACTTTTGTTTCAATCTTTTTCCGGGATTATGGGGGTTTTGAGGGAGGGGGAAATTTTGCTTTCCTCAAAAAAGACGTTTATATTATTTATTCATGTAAATTGAAGGCAATCAAACAATTGCCGGAAGCTCAAACGTGGTATTCCGTTCAGGTGCTACCACCGCATCGCACATGAAGATTTCGGGTGAAAACCATCAAGAATGCAGCTAAACCTAAGAATTACATTGATAACAGTAACTTAAAGGACGATTATTATGTGCGGACAACATAATTTACTACAGTATCAAGTGTCGTTAGAAACACTTAATTAATCGTGCAAAGTATATGTTTTGTCGTTAATTGTAATATTTTTGTTGTGGTGAATATGCCATTAGATGGACATATTTTATAGTACAAATTTAATAGTCCCCTTTCCAAAAACTACTTTCAACAGTAATAATAAAAAACGCTGGTTGATCTTTCTAAGAATAAGTCTCCTATTTGTTGATGGAAACAACATTCACCGGGGAGAGAACTTGCAGTCTAATGCGATCAACAAATGCCAGAATGGGAAATAAAGAAGTTGATAACGTTTTTTCATTTACATAAAATTATGCAATAAAAATATAAAAAGGTTTACTGGCTGTATTAAGAGAAGGGTTCCAATACTTTTTCTTACTCGGATTAAGCAACTCACCCTGAGTTTCGTTGTATACCTCAATATTTTTTTTTTAAAGCTCTTTTTAAATATGATGCATCCATTCTCTTGATGAAGTAATATTTTGTGTTTTTTTTATTATGCACTAATTCAAATTGTCATGGCGGTCCAGGGAGACAAAAAAAATTGAATCCTGTTTTGAAAGCTCTGGAAAGAGGGGGCCTCTAAAAATTGCTTAACCACTTTGCAGTACTGGTTTTTTTATTTTATTTTTATAAAGCGGTTGTTAGGTAGTAGGGGGGAATATAACACAAAAAACCCTTTTTTATCATAAACCATTGGGAAAGAACCGGGTTAGATCCCTTCCGTATTTTATAAGGAAATATATTATATATATATATGGCTATCTCTTTGAAAATTTACGGCTTAAGAAAAAAAATATCTTGTTTGAAATATTCACCTACTTTCTCCTACTGCAGTTCTCACAGACCAATTTTCATAAAAGTCGAAATTTTTACTAAATATTTTGTTTTTACTTAACTCTCACTAGGTGGTGGAACCGTGCAGATACTGAAAAGGCAGTATAGAAATGCAACTAACGACACAGATTCATCAACACTGCTTAAAAATCGATTTAAAAATAAAAGGAAGAAACAAATGAAAGCTATAGAGATATGAATTATGTGAGATAGTTTTGCATCAAACTGGACGAAAGATTTAAGAAAATTCTTATTTCGCTCACGAGTTAAATATTAGGTATTTTCTGCAACCATATTAAATAGATTCTTAATTTATATGAATATGAAAACAATGAGAATGTATTTTAATTCAAGTCAAATATTCCCTCTCTCAATAACCTGTTCCGTTTGGTATAACCTCAAATCCGCTATATCTGGAATTTGTTTTGATATGTTTTCGCGTAGAGACGCTAGATGTCAGGCTAATTAGTGTTGAATAATGATACTTTCACATACTAATGAGAGAAATTAATATGTAACTCACTTTTGCGTAGTAAACGTCACATTATTCAACGATTGCAAAAAAAAAAAATCTGGTGTGAAACACTCACACAACTTTCTCTTGCTCCAGTTCTCAAAATTGTAATTGACGAATTTTATAGTTTGTGTACCCCTTTTTAATTAAATTCGTCGAAAACTGAAAAAACTATCCAGTAAAAGCGCACTACCGGTTTACTAATTTTCTTGAAACTCGGAATTTTCGGCATCTATTTATTTCTAATTAATTTTGTTTGGATGATAGAATTGTATAAACTATGATAGCGCTTTAGAGAAAAAATAACCCCACCCCTCTTCCAAAAGTACCCTGAAACGAATTTTCACAGAGAAATGTTTTTAAAAAAAGTTATAGATATTTGTATATTCAGTTTATATACGAAGTTTCAAGAAAATCGTCGGAGTTATTTTTGAGAAAATCGCGAAAAAGTGAAAAAAATCATTTAGTAAGTGGTAATGTGAATGCACTTCCGGTTATCCGATTTTTTTGAAACTCGGAATTTCAATATTATATTCAATTATAATTATTTGTAGATGATAGAACTGTTTAATAAACTGAAATAGCACTTTAGATGGAAACCTAACCCCACCCCTCCCCCATAACTGCCCTTAAATGAATTTTCCCATAGAAACGTTTCAAATAGAAGTTGTAGCTCTTTATATGTGTAGTTAATCTACCAAGTTTGAAGAAAATCGTCGGAGCCATTTTTGAGAAAAACGGAAAAAAGTAAAAAAAACAACTAGTAAAGTGGCACTTCCGGTTGAGGAATTTCGACAGATGACCCACTGTCAGATGCCATGGTGATACCTAAACGGAATATCAGTTTTCAACCTTTTACGGTTTTTCGTTTTTGATCTGTGCTGTTCACATACATACACAGACACACCCACGCACAGACCATTTGCTAAAAACCACTTTTTTGGACTCAGGGGACCTCAAAACGGATATTTCCAGTGAAAATTCGATTTCGAAAATTTGACACGATTACAATGCTTCCTCTTACTAGGAGTAAGAGAAAGTAAAAAAATGATATCCCGCGATAATAAATAATAATCTTTCACGCTCTACAAGAATTTTTTGAAGCAGACAATATAGTAGTTATTCAATAATTATTAAAAGTTTGAGACAAATCATCAATTCTTTTCGATATGATATATTATGTACGATCAGGGCACGTTTTATTTAAGAATTCCAATTATATTTAGGGTCTTCAGATAATGCACACAATCTATGAAAACAAATTTTTTGTAATCGAGAGTATTCTATGTTTAGTATTTTTTTTAATCCAACTAAAAGTTATTTTATTAATAAATAAAAGTATGTGTGATAAGCCTAGTTTTATTCTAATTAAATTCTAAAAAAAAAATTGTCAATTAAATTGTAATCCATTACATTTTTGTCGTTTCAATGTTTTACATCAGATTTGTTTTGTTCTTCCCATAGGACTTAAAACATTCACATAGGATTCCAATGATTCGATTTCGAAAGTTGAACACGAAGTAAAATTTTCTTTTTACAGCGGCGAGATAAAGTAAAAAAATATTACAAATTATGAGAATTCTATAAATATATTCATAGTTTTTCAAAAGATCCCTCTCATCCCATCCCAACAAAAAACTCATTTGTTTCGAGTACAGTAAAACCTGTCCATTTCCGGGATCACAGGACCACCCATAAATGAAAATAACATGAGGGAAGGTTAAAGATTTCTCTAGATGAGTTCATTTAAATGCGCATCTTTTTGCTGAAAATTATGGAATTAAAAAAAAAAATCAATTATAAAACAAAGAACTGCTTTAGAGGGTGAACGAAAAAAATGAACCTTTAAGTTAAATTAATCTCCATAAATCACGGGAAAAAAACAGAATAAAACAAAAAAGAAATCAAAGGCTGAAACGATAATACACCTGTACAAAAGTATCAGAGAAGTTATTTGAAAGGGAATTCAATTATTGTTTTTGCTAACCAATCATGAAAATCAATTAACCTTGCTAGTGCAACCTTCTCCGGTCGTGTATAACCTGATGAAATAACCTTTTTCTAGCTGTGTATACTTCTCTACATTTTAAAAAGTATTTTAGTCAGCAAAATCTTTGTTTCATTTCCAAGTCTGAACAAGTTTTCATTATTTTTGGACGTTTATTTACATGTAGAAAACAAATATCTCTCTTCATTTTCTTCTAATTGAAAAACATCTTTTCAAAATATAATATTTTTACTTTCTCTGACTCCTAGTAAGTATTGTTTATAATGTTTAATAGACCTTAGTTAGTCTATAAGTGGTTTGGCGAACACTACATATTACCGATATAGCATTTTAGCGATAAGCCTCTAATCATGCCGAGGATAATCGCCTCGGTAAGCTTTTACTTATGAGGAAACATATGGATTCCCTTTGTGGTCCATCTGATATAACATCTGAATGAAGTCTGAAGACTTGTACACACAAAAAGCACATATCAATTTCTAAAAACCACTTTTTCTTGCTAACGTACCTCAAAACATGTATTTATCAGTGGAAATTATAGTGTATAATAATTATTATATTTACCTAACATATAAATAGATTTCTATAGTAATAATAACTATAATCGGGAAGTTTCTTCTATCAAAATTTTGTATCGATTATATTATTTTTAATAGATTTTGCTTGATCAAATTTCTATGTAAAACAAATATCAAGGCAAATATTTGGGGTTTTGGGTTTCATCCTTTCTGAAAACTTGAAGGAGGAAATTTGGTGGCGAAAGAAAAAAGCTGCCTATAATCTCTGTTAGGACATAAACACAGCAATATTTCAACATAACTGAACAAATACAATCGGAGTTATAAGCAATTATTAACAAACAGACATCGGCTGTAATATTAATAAGAATAGATTTTGTCCAAATTTAATTCACTAATTAAATGATAATTTGCTGATGATAATAATGAGGTAGAAACAATGATGATTGATGATGACAGGTCTGTTCTTCTTACAATAGACCTTATAAATATAACTCTAGTTAAGATAAATATAATTGTAAAGAAACATAACAAGTTTATGCCTGAAGCCATCTCTAATCTACTAAGTCTCAAGCAAGGTAGAGTCGGTGAATATAAATTTTAATTTATATCTTCTTCCTTCAATTTTTAACTGAATTCATACATGTTATTGTTTCTTTTTAAGGTTATATTAGGTGTTCCCTGAGGGAAGTGTTGGGTTTTTGATTAATTTCCAGTATTTCTTTTATCATTTAACGCCCATTTACGGCTATATTGCAATATTTTCATTAAGATATTCCAATTTTGTTTAATATTTTCGTAGACCTCATTAATTAATTTGTTATATCACCAGGCTATTGGTCGATGTGATATGAATGAACACGCAAACTGGCATTGTACTCACAATTTTATATTTTAACGATACTAATGAGGTAAAAGAGTAAAAATAAAGGGTAGAGTGACTGAACAATGATATGGCTATTTCTAACTCTTGCTTGTTCTGGTTGTTGATTAATTAGTGTGGTGGCTTGAAGAAAACTTTCTGGCGTTTTAAAAGCACTTTTGTCAAAAAAGAGAGTTGAAACAGTTAATTGCTAAAAAAACATTGAACAAAATTAACGCAAATGGTGTGTGTGTGTGGTGAACAAAATATCAGAAAAGTGAAAAATCGCGATGAGTTCAAACTTGATGTTCTGTTTATTGCCACTCCTCCTTTCATAATAAGCTCTGATTAAAATTGATTTTTTTCTCTTTTTTTTTAGGATTTGGGATCAGAAACAACGTTAAGCTTCCCTCTAAACTACCACGTCGGTGTAATATTTGACGAAAATTGGTTAATCGGAAGTGCGACTTTTCAGAATTTTCAGTTACTTTTTTTTATCTAAAACGGCCACAACGATTTTCTTTAAACTTGAAATGCTTACGTCACAGATATAAACGTAATCGCTTTTTTTTGAAACATTTATTTTTAGTTGGTTCTGAGGAATCTGTATGACGTTAAATTTCAAATGTTATTTAGGTTTGTTCAATGTAATTGGCGCCATCTTGTGGACCACAATGTAATCGCTTCAACTTACGTGCCTTTCGGTAGGAACATAATGTATATTTATTTTAGCACAACTTAGTGTGTAATTTCCATAATGCAATTAGTGCAAATTAGCTTAATATTGTTTACATTATTAATGATGATTTATTACTCATAATATTATTTATGGCCATTAAATTTGTGAAAGTAACTTGATAAAATAATAAATTGTTTAATTTAAAATGGAAAATCTAATTTGTAACCAATAAAAATGATTCTGTATTTTTTACTATTTGCTGAAATTAAAAAATAAAATAATTATCTGCTAAGAGTTAACAGAATGTAAATTACATGACATTTACATCATTATTTAAGTTTTACATGTAGTGATATTCACCTTCAATGGTGGGTGCCGTTTAGAGATAATAAAACGTCTGAAAATTATCAGACTGTCACACTTTAGTAATGAATATGACATTTAAACTTATTTATAAATGTTACACTTATAAATCATAAGATGTCTCATGCTGATTGAAAAAAAAACCTAGTTTCATCATTTGTCACTTATTTAAAGTCCTTGCATGATCGAACGTAAAATCTTATTTTTTTTTGTTTTTGTATAGCTTGTATCCGTTTAGTGTTAGTCAAATAGGCAGTTCCTCAGAGTTGCATACCGTATGTCGAATTGAGTTTTTTTAAGGCGCTGCAACATCTATGGTAATTGGTAAAGTTAATATCTTTTAGGTCTAATTTGGATCGCTTATCGAGTAAACGTTTAACAATGAAGGTTAGCAAATCTTCGTCACAAAGAGTTTCGTGTAAGGTGGCGTCTGTTTACCAGTCCAAGGTAAGGAATAATATGGTGAGATATTGGTGTGTTGTTAATGTATACAGTTGGGCAGTCTGAGCGACTGGGGGCAAAAGTTTTTTTTGTCCTTTTACACGTTGAAACATGGGGTACTGCTGTATGAATAAGTAATGTCATCTATCTATACCAATCCGTTTCGATATCTCGAAAACTATACATCTCTATTTTGATGTACATCTGTATACTTGTGGTCTCAATGTATTTTATGAGGGATATGAACAGTAAGATCTTCTTTGTATCTGTAAAAGTAATATGTTTTAAAATCTATATGTATATGAGGTGACAAAAAGAGAATATAACTTCATATAATATTGTTTAGTAAAATGAACAAAACTTAATTATAACAAAAAATAGTTTCCTAACTCAAATACTATGGTAGATTACTAGCAGTGGGAGAAACAACTTGTCCTATTCCCCACTTTACTTCTACAACTAATTATCTTTTGAACTTTAACACCTACCGAAATACATTACTTGTCAAAACATAAACTCACAATAATATATCTGTCCCCATATATTAAGTATATATGTATATATATTAGTTAGTTAATATTATAAGTGCAAACTTACATTAACTCACGGCATGTGGTCCAAACTTCTTTCTCAGCTGGATACCCTATTTATCCCTTTGAACATCCTATCATCTCTATCATATCTTTAAAGTAAAAGAGATTATGAAATTTTTTAACTTTCTCTCTTATTGCTATTGTGTCACGATTTTGAAAATTGAGTATTCACTGGAAATATATGTGTTTAGGTTCCTCTGAATATGTATAAGGCTGTGGTCCGCGATAGCTTGCCGGAATAAATAAAATAAAACGGAATAAGTAAAATAATATTTTACTTGCTCTTACTCCTCTCCCCAGTAAGAGGAAGTAAGTATTGTAATCGCGTAGAATTTTCAATATCCAGTTTTCAGCGGATATAACCGTTTTGAAGTCTCCTGAGTCCGAAAAAGTGGTTTATAGAAAATGGTCTGTGTGGTGATGGGTAATGTATATGTGATAGAATAGCTTAAAAAACTAAAAATCGTGGAAAGTTCAAACTTGACATTCAGTTTAGGTGTCACCCTGGAATCCGCTGGTGTCCTCAACCGGAAGTACAATTTACTGATACACTGGCCAGGTTTGCGGAAATCCTAGTACCTTTAATTGAAGTAGGGATTTTTATTGAAGTACAGTCCTCCAAAGGCTTGACAGTCTGCTTTTCTCACACTTAGCCTTACTTTCCATTCGGGCACTTGCAGTTTATAGCGCATTAACTTGTGCTTCAATACTGGCTATGTTGTTTAGCCTATCTCAAACGTATACAATTTCTGCCAGATAGGACGGCTCTATCAAAAGAGACTATTATAACAATTCACAAGCTAATCTCAGGTTTCACAAAACAAAATCATTCCCTCAATTAAAAAACACATTTTTATTCTCTTAAAACAAAATAAAGCACAAGAATATTTATTAAGTTTGTAATATTCATTAAGCATTTCTAGACTAGATTAATCACAAAATACTTTATTAAAACAAATTAATATTAAAAAAAGAAAGAAAAAAAAAGCAATAATTGCACTAGGTAATAATTAAAAGAAAATGTGTGACTATGAGATATAAAAAAAAATGTATATAATCCTGGTCACATTTACCAAGATTCTGTCATGTGATAGTTTATATATGTCATTCATACTTTGCAACAAATTCAAGCAATTTATTCGAAAACTATTCATTAATTACCCCTACTTAAATAATTGTAAAAAAAAAAACAATCTTGGTGAACATGACAATGGTGGAATTAAGTTACTTTTATCTTTAAGTTAATTTTACTGTTTAGCACCATTAAAATAGCTAGTAACTATTTGTGTTTTAAGAGGTACTTTATATAGTTTGTATTTAAAGAAAATTATATGCTAGATTTATTTTGTGAACAAGTTGAATCATTGGTTTTTCTTGTTTAAATAAACAATGGAAATTATGTAAGTGGTATGCGCAACTTAACGTCTAGGTTATGTTCCTATACAATAAGACATCAACTAAAGAATAAAAAAAACTAAATACTCTTGTTATATAGTTATGCCCAAATAATAATATTTATCAATAAGGCTGCAAGGATTGACGTATCACTGGCCCGCCGCGATCTCTTGGAGTTGAATATTCCAAATAACAAGAAATAAAGAGGCTTCAAGATATGAGGATATCCAATGAGCTGCTGAATTGTTATTGTAAAAGTATATGTAAAAGCACTTTATAAACATATGTGGATTTTTTTTACTGGCGTATTCATTCGGTGTACGTCACTACCCGGACCGCTGCTTTGTATCAGGGGAATCAGACGAGCGCTCGTTTATCACCCGTTATACATTGCATTATGCATAAATTGCGTAAAATTTTGGACATGGACAAGCTAATCTAATTGAATTACTAATGTCTAAAAAATTTTTAGCATAATTTAACATATCTACTCACAGTTGTTCTAAGTTTTCAAAGATATCTTGTAAGGTTTTGTTAACAAGTCTATAAGCCCAACATCTATGTCTGTAATACTTGTCCACCTATATAATAATCATGTATTTCTCAAATATTTAACAATCGCAATTAACTGAATTAAATACTACATTTTTGAGAACGTCCTCTTGGAGGGGGGAGTGGATTAGCTATTCTTAAGGGAACTTACCGTCCCTGAGCAAGTATCCCACTTAACTACACAAACAACCTTAAACCAACACCTCTAACATTACAGGTATACATGGAGCCTACAGAGAGGTAACAGATGTATGCAAGTACTTACGTTTAACGAACCAACAGACAAACTCTAGTTCACAAACATCACACACTCTGACTAACAATTTACACGTTTATATTTTTTACAAACAATAATAGACACTGACACTAAAGTTGAACCATAATAGTGCTTTCAGGTGGCATGGATTTACTTTCTAATCAGACTCCACATGTATCCAAGATTCAAATTTCATAATAGTGATTTAAATATGCAATCGAATAACCCTCTCCTTCCAGAAAAATATGTCTATAACAAGTGTTACACTCCTGCAGCCCTAGCTTAAACTACGAAATAAAATTTAGAAGTTACAATTTCAACAAAACAGACAATTCAATACAGAACTTAAGATGGACTCCGAGTTTCATCACAAAGCACAAACCAAATCAGAATGGAGTAATTACATACGTTTTAACTATCATCAATCCTTGTAATTCCGTCACACTAATTAAAATTTCAGTTAAATATAGGTAATATCCAAAAAAAAAATTTTAATTCAGAAACTTTGAAACTGGAAAACAATATATTCCAAGGTGTTTACGCATGAGCATTACTGCATTTTCTAGGTCCTAATACAACGTTAAATGGCGCATACCTATATTATGTTAATTAGAACTAAATAAACTTATTAACAGTTTTTATTCTAATGACTAATTCACCGTTCTGAGTCGTTATAATCTAACTTTTAATCAGCTTATTTCAATTATATAAAGTATTTTTTGAACCATAAATAATATAAATGTAATAATAACAAATTAAAATATGAAATAAATGAATTTTAGACTTTAAAACATAAAATTAAGCTAAAAGCTTTATATAATTAAAACGTAGTTAAATCGTCAATTTCCTAAGAGATATTATGTAATATATGTAAACTTTAAACATTTTAACATTTTTAGATGACTTAATTGTGCATAGGATGAATATATAAGAATTCAATTTGAATATTTGCTTTCTATACTAAAAAAAAATTCTTATTCTGACTTATATACCATTCATTTATCTAACTTATTTACTAAACAAAAATTTAAACCAGAAGACAAACTTTTAAGGACTAGAACTGCGTATTCTTTTTGGATTACTAGCCGGCGGTGCTGGAGATATAGGCGATGCCGGTCTACATGGAACTTTATAGATTAGATCACAACCCTGATAGTGTCGTATAGGATGAGAGGCCCAAAATTGTTCGGCTGCTGCCTCAGCTGTTCCCATTTCCAGATGTTGTCCGGTAGCCACAACAAAAGGATGTCCTGGATGGTAACCATCTTTGAGCATAAGTTCACGTAGACGATGTCTAGTTTGTTCTCGATATCCGGCAAATGGTTCTTCAATGGCTCTCATTGTCTGCGGAAATAAAACTCAGTAATATTAGTAACTTACAAACTAGCTTAAAGTAAAAAAAAAACTATAGAGTGAAACACCTACACGACCTTCTCTTACTGCAATTTACATAGTTGATTAATTCTCTTCAAATATATAATTTTTTACTATATGTTTAGTTTCCTTCAATTTACAAGAATGGGAAGGACGCATAATCTCAGCCTCTCTTAAAATCCCCTTAAATGAATTTTCTCGGGAATTTTTTTAATCAAATATAGGTTCTCTGGATATATATATAGTTAGCACACCAAGTTTATGAAACCCCTGGGGTATTTTTATGATGAGAATGGTAGAAAACTGAAAAAAAAACTCGCTCTTCCGTTAACCGATTTTCTTCAAACTCGGAATTTTTGCAATCTCTATATTTAATTCCGCTTAATATTATGTAGATAGTGGAATTGTATAATAAATTAAAACAGCACTTTAGAGGAAAGCATAACCCCAACCCTCTCCCAAAAATGAATTTTCCGGAAGAAATGTTTCAAAATAAATGCTCTTTGTATGTGTAGTTTAAAGAAAAATCACTTTCGATAAATTCTCAAACAAACGGAAAAATCATTTATAAAGTGGTACTTCCGGTTAATCGATTTTGCTAAAATCTTATTGCTCCATCTCCTGGTAGAAACGAAACATCAATTATGAAGTTTCTTCGATTTTGTGAGTTTTCTATGCTGACCCCCAAACATACACACACACACGCCAAAACTAATTTCTAAAAGCCACTTTTGCCACTGAGAGGACCTCAAAACGTATATTTCAGATAAAACCTCGATATCGAAATTTTATATTTTATTTAAACACTTACCGGCAGTAACAGAAAGTAAAAAAAATCTGGGGTGAAGATACTAACACGATTATGCATTTATTGCAATTCTATAAATTTTTTTGAAACTTACTATTTTACTTAACATTGATTTGCCCTTCATATCACATTGTAATGATGACAAATAGGGGAACTTCATATTACAGATATTAGTTTTTAAGATATAACAGGTAATGAAGATGTCTACATTATTCTAGGGCAAGATGAAAAGTTCTCGGCCTAATCCATAGATGGCACTATTACAAATGAAATTACTGTTTTCTTAAGTTGGCACACTTGTAAAAGTAATACGAACTGTGAATTTGATCAGACAAATTGTTTTATACGACTGTTTAAAGTAAGTGTGTTGTGTATTTCTGACAAAATTAAGAAACTTGAATACCGTTCCGTCATAAAATTCTTCGTTTTGGATGGTTTATCGCCAACCGAAATTCATCCAAAGTTGGTGAAAGTATATAAGGAGTCTGCACCTCCGTTATCAACAGTAAAAAGTATTGTCAGCTGAGTTTAAGCGTGATCGTACATCGATTGAAGATGATTCACGCGAAGGACGGCCAAAAACTGCAACTACCGAAGAAAATATCGAGAAGATACAATATGGTTCTAGATGATCGACGATTAACGTTATATGAGATGGCTAGGCAGTAGGCATCTCAGAAGAAAAGGTACGGCACATTTTACACGAAGAACTCAGTATGAGAAAGCTTTGTGCAAGATGGGTGCTGCATTTGTTAAATGCTGATCATAAACAAATGAGGAATCGAGTATCTCGGCAATATTTTGCCGTTTTAAAAAGAATCCAACCGATTTTCTGCGCCAATTTGTTAGGATAGATGGAACGTCAGTTCACCACTTTATACCTAAGTGAAAACAACAGTCCAAGCAGTGGGTAGAAGCCGATGGCTTTGCACGGAAGAAAGCAATGACAATTGCATCGGCTGGAAAGGTTGTGACTAGTGCTTTTGGGATTCCAAAGGGATTCTTTTAATTGACTACCTGGCAAAGGATCAGAGAATTAATAGAAAATACTACGTACATCTTCTTGACCAGCTAGATGAAAAAATTAAGAAAGAAAAGGCCTGGTTTGCAAAAAAAAAATCCTCTTTCACCAGGACAATGCAGCCGCCCATAAAGGCGCTTTGACAATGGGAAAATTGAGAGATTTGATGTATGAATTGTTAGAACATCCCCCCTATTCGCCAGATTTGGCTCCTCTGACTTTCATCTATTCTCAAACCTTAAGAAATTTGGGGCTGGAAAAAGTTTTGAGTCAAATGAAGACGTGATAGCAGCAGTAAATGGATATTTTGAAAACCTTCCAGAAATCGTACTTCAGGGACGGAATCCAGTTGTTGTTGAAACGTTGGACAAGTGTACTGAACTGAAGGAAGACTACATTGAGAAATAAATGCATTTTTAAAATAAATAAAAAAACTCATTTTCACTTTTAGGCCGACAACTTTTCACCTTGCCCACGTAGTCCACATGACAGTCAACTATCAATCCTCAAAAATACTGGTTGTGAAATTTAGAGATAAACCATTCTAAGCTTCCTTAGAATCCATAATTTTTTCTGGGAAAGTGATTTTAAAAAAACTGGGTCCATATTGCAGTTAGCAATTCAATTTTAAAAGAAAAACGTTAGAGCCATTGTCGTGATAATTTCCATACATTGTACTTGAAGTAGCTGTTTGAGTAAGTCTAAAGGTTATAGCTCCCCCAGAACTCACCCAAAATTTTTTTTTTGTTCTGGGAAAAAAGTATTTCAATAAAAGTGATAGCTAGACCGTTATGAATGTTGTTAAAATCAAAAGCTTACAAAAAAGTCTTTGCAGTTTTGTTCGAGAAATCGCGAAATCTTCGGGACAAAAAAAAAATTAAGACCATACATTAAAAACTGCACTTCCAGGTGATGAATTTTAACGAAACCTACTGCCAGATGTGGTCTCTAAGCAGAATGCAAACATTCAGCTTCCTGCGAATGACCTTTTTTTTTTGATACTCCACACATATACAAGCAGAACGTATGTGCTAAAAACCCTTTTTTTCGTATTCGGGAAGTATGTTTTTCCAAAAAAACTAAATTTTCAAAAATTTGTCACGATCGTAATATTTCCACTTATGTTCATAAGGGCTGTTGGGCATTAAGGAACATGCCATTGGTATACGGATGGGTCTAAGACCCTCGAGGGGACTGGGGCGGGAGTGGTTGGTTCAAGGATCAAGCACTCGGAACCCATGGGTAATTTTCCCAGCAACTTCCAGGCGGAGATATACACTATTGGAAGATGCGTAAAATTTAACCTCGATAGGAGATATAGGAACCAGGAGATTGTAATCCTTTCCGATAATCAAGCAGCCATTAGAGCATTGAGTGCATCGGTTATCAGCTCTAAAATGGTCTGGGAATGCCTAGGTAAACTTAATAACCTAGGCAGGAGGAACAAAAGTTACCCTGTGGTGGGTGCCGGGGCATGTTGGCATTGAAGGGAATGAGATGGCCGACGCCCTGGCCACGTTAGGCGCTAGAACCCCTATCCTAGGGCCGGAACCTTTTTGTGGGGTCAGCGACCAGTTTCTGTTGGAGGAACTTAGAAAGGAGGAGGTGACGAGGAGATCTCAACTCTGGTACTCCCTCCTCGGTTTGCGGCAGGCTAAGATCTGCTTGGGAAATTATAACCAACAGAGATCGGAGGCCTGCATCGGATTGAGCAAGAACAAGCTCCGCGTTCTTACGGGTTTCCTCACAGGGCATTGCCGACTAAGAGGACACCAGTGTGTCACCAGTGGGTATATTAAGTTTAAAGTTACAGCGATATCGTTTTTGAGGTGTATCGTTCACACAACAAAAAAAATCTGGTGTGAAACACTCACACAACTTTCTCTTACTCATGTTTTCAAAATTGTAATTGACAAATTTTATAGTTTGTGTACCAAATCAGATGAAATTCGCTGGACTTCGTCGAAAACTGAAAAAAAAGTTCAGTAAAAGCGCATTTCCTGTTTACTTATTTTCTTGAAACTCGGAATTTTGGCCACCTATTTATTTCTAATTATTTTGTTTGGATGGTAGGATTGCATAATCAACTGAAATAGCACTTTAGAAGAAACCTAATCCCACCCCTCCCCCAAAAGTGCCCTTAAATGAATTTTTCCAGAGAAATGTTTTAAACAAAAGTTGTAGATCTTTGCATGTGCAGTTGATATTCGAAGATTGAAAAAAATCATTGGAGCATTTTTTGAGAAAATTGCAAGAAAATAAAAAAATACCAGAAAACTGAAAAATACATTTTAGTAAAAATCGCACTTCCAGTCATCCGATTTTTTCAAACTCAGAATTTCAAGAACACATTTAATTGTAATTAATATTGTTTAGATAATAGAATTGTATAGTAAACTGAAATAGCACCTTTAGTCGACAAACACCTCCCCTAAAATTGCCCTTAAATGCATTTTCCCGGAGAAATGTTGCAAATAAAAATTATAGATCTTTGTAAGTGTAGTTGATATTTCAAGTTTAAAGAAAATCGTTGGAGCCATTGTTGAGAAAAGTGAAAAAACATGTTTTAGTCACGTGGTACTCCGTTCGAGGAATTCCGACCGCTGGCCTACTGTCGGATCCATGGTGATACCGAAACGGAATATCAAGTTTGAACTTTCTGCGATTTTTCGTTCTTGAGCTATGCTGTTCACATACACACACACACAGACCATTTGCTGAAATCCACTTTTTTGACTCAGGGGACCTCAAAACGGTATTTCCGGTGAAAACTCGATATCGAAAATTTAGCACGATAACAATACTTCCTCTCACTAGGAGTAAGAGAAAGTAAAAAAAAAGTGATCACTGATATTCAGGTTAGTTGTATAGCTAAGAGAACGTGAGTGGAGCGCCCTCTGTCTAAACCAACAAAGCTTGTCTAGCATAGACCTCAGACCCCAAAACCTCATTAAAAATAACTTTTTACTGAGGTTTTAACTACTTTTTGGTCTTTCCGGTCGAGGAATTCCGACCGCTGGCCTTCTGTAGGATCCCATGGGGATACCGAAACGGAATATCAAGTTTGAACTTTCTGCGATTTTTCGTTCTTGAGCTATGCTGTTCACATACACACACACACCACACGCAGACCATTTGCTAAAATCCACTTTTTTGACTCAGGGGACCTCAAAACGGATATTTCCGGTGAAAACTCGATATCGAAAATTTAGCACGATTACAATACTTCCTCTTACTAAGAGTAAGAGAATGTAAAAAAAAAATCATGTACATCAAAAACGACGAATTTAACCAACAGACACTCAAAACTTGATTATAATCATATATATGTGGATTACACTATTGTGGAAAACGTTATTTAAAAAAACATTATTAGGTGCCGTACTAGTTATCAGTAGCACAACGGATTTGGAACGCAGTGACCCTCGGTCCCCGGTTCCAGGTCAGCAGTGCTGCCTTAAAATTTTCTCGCCTTAGGAGCCTTCTACAACTGACTATCCCGTGATGGACAGTATTGTCTGTAACACGTGAACATTGCCTCGTGGCCAGCAAAGCACCGAAAAGAGTCCGCACCTTAATAATAAAAACAAAATCCGGTTAAAATGCTTAGATTTTCTCTTACTGCAGTCAATGTAATTATACAATTGTTAAACCTGGATATTTTTATTTAGCGTGTGGGTTAACAGTTGGGGTCACCAGGAATCACGGTATAATTTGAAATAAAACACTTTAATTGAATAAACAATAAATTTTAGTGTATATATTTAGTAAAACAACTGTCTACAACCTCACAAAACAAATGGAAAAAACAAGTTGAACAATGTCTAATAACCATGTATAGAACAGAACACACATTATTAAGCGCCAAAACTTGAGAGGTACTCTCCGGTTATCTACGGTCAAGAATAAGGTTCAGAGGGGGTGCCGCCACAAGCCTTAACATAAATACAAAGGTGGTTGGGGTACATGTATTTACCCACAGGAGGTAATACCTACTTGCAGAGATTACATTGCTGTTCAGATTACATTGCCTTTAATACCGAACGAAACCCTTAACGTCACAGATTCCTAAAACCGCCGAAAATCCACTTTTCCGATGTTTCAAATAAAAATGATTCGTCTATATCTGTGCAAATAGAATACCAAGCTTAAAGAAAATCGTTTATACCCGTTTAGGAGATAATTCCAGAAAATTAAAAAAAAAAAACTATTCATAAAGTCGTATTACTAATTTTGTCCAAATATGGAATCCTGGCGATATAATATAATGTATAAGTAACGAATACATATTACATAAGTAATGAACCAAACATTGCACTGAAATGATACTTAAGAGGAAGTTTAACGTTCCTGTATCCACAGAACCCCTCCAAAAACAATTTTCATGGAAAAAATGCTCCGAATAAAAGTGGTAGCCATTTATGTATTTAAATAGTAAACCAAGTTTGAAGAAAAACTTTGGAGCCGTTTCTGAAAAACTCGCAAAAAACTGGAAAAAAACAAACCAATAAAGCAGCACTTCCAATTGATGGATTTTGCCTGAAACCTTTGTGTCGAATGCGGCAATATCTAAACGGAATACCAAGTTTGAACTTCCTGCGATTTTTCTGTATGAGCTCATTTTCTGTTCTCTTTCTTTGCCGCTCTCTCTCTCTCCCTCCCTCGCGCACACAGACTCTGATGACATTTTCGCCAATTCCGTGCGCCTCATAATATATTTCCATTGAGAACTCATTTTCGAAAATTTGTCACGATCACTCAATTTCGAAAGAAAAAAGTCCAGAATAAATGAAAATTTCATTTTTTCAGAAAATAAATTCAGTGCCCGTTATAATAAAAAAAAAAACAAAAATTATTTTAAAATAAATATAAAAAAGTAGTAGTAGAAGAAGCAAAATTAAAAAGAGCAACGTCTAATTTGAAAGGAATTTGTTGAGTTAAAAAGCTCCGATGATAGAAGAAATAAATTAGCTTTACCTCTCTCTCATCATCGCAGTGGAATTGTGTGTCATAAAAAAATGGTTTAACACTTCTTACTACAGGTTATGATGGGGGAACGTCTAGCGTTTGTATCAAGAAATTTTAAATTAGATCACAGAATGATAAAGATGTTAACTTTAAAGCTTTCAAACTAATAATAATTTAATAAGGTAATTACCATATAGGAGTTGTAAACTTGTGGTGTCCACAACCAGCTTGTATAGAATGTGTCCATTAAATCAGTAGTTATTTTGAAAGTTGATCTTCGCAAGAAATATAAATAAGTACAGATAAAATTCTGGCCTTGATTCTATAGTCGTTTGAGGTTATGTTAATCGAATGAAAAGTATTGAAGTATTACTAAACGGATGGTTTATTAACTAATATGAAAAATCCACAGAAGAAAGTCAGTGAAACTTTAAAGAAGTACTAACCCTATCTATAGTTAAAATTAAAACTATTTTTAAATACTGACTAAGGAGGGAAAGGTTTTATTATTAAGTTTTTCAGAACACTACATAATACGGTAGGTAACGGTATTACTTTGTTTTTTTTTTAGGGAAGGTTATATTTATGTTTAAGGATATCTTCGTATAAATTTAATGACAAAGAAAAGTTTAGGTAGTTAAAGGGATTAGTATTGTGTTTCAAGTATTATTATTATTAAACATCTAGGGTGGGCTATACCCCAGCACTGCAGCCAACAGAGGCCATTGTGCCATGTTTAAAGTAACAGTAATTTGTTTGTTCGAGATTATGATTGTTTTAGGTTAGGGTCCATAGTTCAAAGAAAATCTAATCTAAGTGGTTATATTGTTTCCCAGAACAGCGCTTCAGTAACATTAATTAACTCAATTTTTTGAAATTTAAAGCCACAAATTCAGCACAACTATCCACAATAATTTTTTTTTTTTGAAAAAATATTTCAAATAAAAGTGTTTGTTTGGTATATAATCTGGGCATCCGAGTTCAATGGATGTAGTTTTCTAGAAATTCCAAAAAACTTAAAAACCTATACTGTCAAGTTACACTTTCGGTTAACCTATTTTCTTCAAATTTGGAATTCTAGCAATGCTTGTTATGTGTAATAATAATATTAAGTAGGTGGTAATATAATACATTGTACTAAAGTAGTACTTTAGAGGAACGCTTAACGCTACTGTTCCCTTGGAAAAATCAATTTCAAAAGTGATAAGAATTTATATATGTAAATAATATACGATGTTTAAAGAAAATCGTTGGAGCCGTTTTCAAGAAAATCACGAAAAACTGAACAAGAATAAAAAACATTCAGTAAGTCGCACTACCGAGTGATGAATTTTGCCCGAAACCCTCGAGTCAGATACGGTTCTAGTACCCAAACGGAATACCAAATTTGTGAGCTCCCTGCAATTTGCTGTTTTTGCGATATTTTGTTCGCCTACACACCATTCGCTAAAAATAATTTTTCGCACTCAAGGAACTTCATAACATGTATTTCGGTAATAACTCTATTTCGAAAATTTGTCACGACGCAACAAGTGAATACAGAAAAAATTACCACCACTCTTACAGACCATTTTTATAAAACAGGCTACACATTTACTTTTGACAATGTTTAATTATTAGTAATAGAAAAACATTTAAATTGAATAAAAATTCTAGAATCGTTACATATAGGTTTAAATGAAAATGGTATTAATTTCAAAAGATACGCTAATAATATTAGTAACGTTTATTGGAACATCATTAACTCAAAAAGCAATGACAAAGCCCTGTTGCTTTGTACACATCATCATGGAGAATTGATACTATTACTAACAGTCTTACATCTGCAATAGACAAAACTGCACTATATGGAAGATGAAAATAAATCTTTAGAAAACAAACGCCATACTGTTTATTAAACGTAGATCTACAATCAACAGACAAATAAAACACAACAATACTTTGATCCCTTGGACTAACAACGTCAAGTACTTCGGAATAACTCTGACATGTTCTTGTGTGAGATTGGGAGAAGGCGGACTGTTCCCGCAGGCAAACCAAACCAACTCCCGCTCATCTAAAAGAAACGCTGGGAAAATCACTATGGTCCCTGCTAACCTCGACCACCACGAAACCTTTCCTCAGCTCGTGAGTGCAGAGCAAGCTTTGCTGGGCTGACTCACGATCCCGTGGTACCATTATGTAGAGAGAACAAGTCTCCAACTTAAAGGCCTAGAATGGTCACTGGCCCGGCCTTGGACAGGCAAGCTTGTGAAATAGAGCCTACGGTTTTGCAACACCCTCCTCACAAGGCCGGGACTTTGCCTTGCCATTCAGATGAAGCGGGTATTCCGTACCCAAAATACTCTGCAACCATACCCAAAATAACTCTGGACAGCAAGTTGAACTTCACGATCCATTTACAAGACAAAGTGAATTCTGGAAAAATGACTATAAGATATCCTCCCGTTACTGTCCCGCCACTAAAGAATGACCACACAAAACAAACTCCTACTGTACAAAGTCGTCATCAGACCAATGTTACTTCACGCTTCCTCAGCCTAGAGCCTAACTAGTAACAGTAATATGAAAAAAGTTTAGATAACCCAGAACATATTCCTAAGACTTGTGACTGACTTACCACGACACTCCAAAATCGACCTACTTCACCTTCATCCCTTCATCCAAAATCGTCTCCTGAAACTCCTCTCCACTCTAGACTATCATCCCAATCCACTCTGCCTCGAAATAGCAACCTACGATCCCTCCATACATACAGGCATAAACGACTGAAACGCATCCTCTCTTAATATTTGCCTAAAGCTGCAGGTTTTGCCCTGCATATTGTTTCTCGCCTTATCCCAAAAATTATTATATAAACAATTTAGGAAGGTTATAATGTTAATGTATATTGGCACTTCTAGATATTATTATTGTACATACTTTTGTGTATTTGTAATAAAGCTTTTTCTGTCTATCGGTAACAAAGAAAAAGAAGTGGCAACATTGATTTAACAAAGGAAAAGGTTCCATAACGGTTCAACAAAATATTTTCAAAAATCCGTTTTTTCATGCATCAAAATAGAAAATATTTCTTATAATCATGCCCAGTTAGTTTCAAACAATAGCCATCAACAACATTTTGTATAAACACTAAATAATAGCAGTATTTAAAGTAAGAATAATTTGTTTTCAATACTGTACTTTTATATTTTTGTATATTTACATTTGACACACATATTTTATGGTTGTATCTTCTTTTTCTATAAAAACAGCCCTGATGAAGATCTAAAAGAGGTCGAACGTTGGCAACAAATAAATTATTTTTTCCCCTGCTAGTCCCCCCTCATAACAAACAAATCTGGTGTGAAACTCCCTCACGACTTACTCTTACTCCAATTAATAAAATTTCATTAAGATATATTCTTTAAAATTTGCAACGTTGACAATATTTAGTAAATGGGCTTACCATTAAAAAAAAAATCTGGTGTGAAACACACACAACTCCGTTTCCTAAAATTATAATTGACAAATTTTATAGTTTGTGTATCAAGTTTAATGAAATTCGTCGAAAACTGAAAAAAAAACTGTTCAGTAAAAGCGCACTCCCGGTTTACTAATTTTTTTGTTGAACTCGAATTGGCATCTATTATTTCTAATTAATTTTGTTTGGATGGAAGAATTGTATAATCAACTATATAGCATTTTAGAGAAAAACATAACCCCACCTCTCCTCCAAAAGTATCCTTAATGAATTTTCTTAGAGAAATGTTTTAAATAAAAGTTGTAGATCATTGTATGTACGAAGTTTGAAGAAAATCGTCGGAGTCATTTTTGAGAAAATCGCGAAAAAGTGAAGAAATCATTTAGTAAAGTGGTAAAGTAAACGCACTTCCGGTTATCCGATTTTTTTGAAACTCGGAATTTCAACAACATATTCAATTCTAATTAACATTATTTAGATGATGGAATTGTTTAATAAACTGAAATAGCACTTTAGATGAAACCTAACTCCTCCCCTCCCCCATAACTGCCCTTAAATGAATATTCCCAGAAAAACATTTCAAATAAAAGTTGTAGCTCTTTATATGTGTAGTTGATATATCTAGATTGAAGCAAATCGTCGGTGCCATTTTTGAGAAAAACGCAAAAAAGTAAAAAAAACAACATATACAGTGGTACTTCGGTTGAGGAATTCTGACAGATAACCCACTGTCATATGCAATGGTGATACCTAAACTGAATATCAAGTTTCAACTTTTTACCGTATGTGCTGTTCACATACATACATACACACACACACACACACCATTTGCTAAAAACCACTTTTTTGGACTCAGGGGACTTCCAAACGGATATTTCCGGTGAAAACTCGATATCGAAAATTTGACATGATTACAATACTTCCTCTTACTAGGAGTAACAGAAAGTAATAAAAAAGTGATCACGATATTCAGGTTAGTTGTATAGCTGAGAGAACTTGTATGGAGCACCCTCTGTCAGAACCAACAAAGCTTGTCTAGCATAGACCTAACAGACCCCAAAACCCCATTAAAAATACCTTTTTTTTGTAAAAAAAAAAAAAAAAAAATGTTTCAATAAATGTGACACCATTTTAGCTGTGCTGTGAGCATTTCAAGTTTGAAGAAAATCGTTGTACTCGTTATAATCGATATAAAGTGAAAAATCGATACCTATGGAAGTTAATAGTTCATGTCTGTAAGATGTATGCTAATTAGAATTTATCAATTCCTAATTACTTATAATCAAACCAATAAATTACTAAGCTAACTCACCTTATCGATGCTCGTACTTGCTATAAAACAGAGAACACACAATGTCTATATTGTCGAGTTTATTCATATAATCTACTTTAGAGAAGTTATGGCAGGAGCAGTGTAGAAGCGTCTATAACTGAATTCTTATTGTAACTGACTTAGACCAGGTATCTCTGATTGTTTCTTTCATTTTTATTTCAAAAGCGAGATAATCTTTTTTTTTAGAAATGTATTTTTCAAAGTCTTTAGATTAAATAAAATCCAAGGTGTATTCTGTTGCTGCGGTTACTAGCTGGACGTGACAGATAATATAAACAAATAATTTCGCCACAAGAATTACCAACATATTGTTATGCGCGAGTGGCGTATGTAACTTACTTTCAGGAAGTTTAATCCTCCTTATGATGAATGTAGAGAGCTCTTTTAAAAAAAGCATCGAGAAAAAACATTATACATTATACTGAAGTGGTACTTTCGTAGAGGAAAGCATAACGCTACTGTTCCCTTGGAAAAATCAACTTTCCTTGTGAAAATGTTTCAAATAAAACTAATAGATATTTATATTATTTAGATAGTTATTATACGAAGTTTATAAAAAGTTTTTATACAACAAGTTTAAGAAGTTTTTTTACAACGCCATTAGTTTGGCCTTTCGCCCTTTCTTCTTCTGGCAGCCCAGTATAAATGTGCATCATACACGAAAGTGGATTGCAAAGATGATGTAACATCTTTGAGTTCGGGGCAGAGAGCTAAATGCTCCCCTGTTATGTCTTCCCCGCCGCACAAAGGGCAATGGGGGGGTGTCAACAATCCCTATACGGTGGAGGTGCTTCTGTAGCAGATCATGGCCGGTCAGCATACGGAAGCAGGCAACAGCAACCAAACGCGGAAGAGTGGCGGGAATCCTGCCGCTGCTTCCACCAATTTCTCCGACTTACGTCCAACTCCCTTTTCTCTGTACTTATTGTGCCATAAATCCCTTAATGACGACGATACTAGAGCCTTTAAATTTCTTAGTGGAACGGGTAGGTCAGGTTGTTCTTTTTTCGATCCCTCCCAAACGATCAGCTTGCTCGTTCCCGTAAATTCCGCAGTGGCCCGGTATCCACTGCAATACAATGAGTTTACCCGCTTTAGTCAGGCGGTTAATGCTTTTTTTACACGCAGCTTAGCGTAGCCAACCTTCGCTGGTTTCCGGTGACGTAAGCGATCGTATAACCGACTGGGAGTCGATCAGCAACACTACTTTCTCCTCAGGCCTAGTGCTCATAAAGTCTAGGGCAACACGGACAGCGTACATTTCCCCATCATAATTGTCCACCACACCAGTTTGGAAGAGGGATGCTTTCTTGGAACGCTTTTGAGAAAATGTCGGCTCCGCCTCTTACTGGCATCATATGACCCGTCAGTATATATATGAAGCCATTCGTTTGCTGGATATTTTTTTTCTATTGCCTCCAGTGATGTTAGCTTCATCTGAATTTCACTCATATTATTTTTAGCACTGACGCCATGAAGTACCTCAAGTCTTCCTTCGGCCATCTCCAGGTTCATAGGATTAATATTGTTCAATAAAAAGTCATTGAAGCCATTTCCGAAAAAATCGCGAAAAACTAAAAAAAAAAAAAAAGATTTACTAAGTTCATACTTCCGGTTGGTGGATTTTGCCCGACAGATTTCGTATTAGATATGGTGGTAGTACCTAAACGTATATCAAGTTCGGGCTTCCTGTGATTTTTTTCGTTTTTTGAGGTATTCTGTTAACACAAACACACAAAAGATTATCAGACTGTATGCTAAAAACATTTTTTTTTGTTTTCAGATCAGTCCAAAACGTATTTCGAGAGAAAACACAATTTCGAAAATCTGGTAAGCTCGTAATACTTTCTCTTTATTAGGAGTACGAGAATTGAGTTAATTTGTCGAGTGTTGCGGACCATTTTTAATAAATTAATCAACGAACCATATAAAATCATTGACAATTGGCTGTTGGAACTTGTTTTTACGTGCTTGAGCCCACACCCTCAGGCTGTGGGTGTCAGTTATACGAACAGTAATGCCAGTATTTTCATTTTTTTGGCGATTTGCTGCAAATGATATTCTATAACGAAGCATAATATGCATAATAATAATCACTATTTCTAGAATTTAATTTTGGGCTTACTCTGGCAAAATGAAAGTGTCTATTAAGCGCCAGTTCATCATGTATCCAGTTCCTATACAGATTAACCGAGAATTTCATCATTGAGACACTTCAAATTAGCCACAAAATTTTACTAGGCGTAAGAGAGAGTAAAAAATTTATCAATTATAATGGTTGTAACTGCAGCAAAAGAATATCCGTATGATGTTTCACATCAGGTGTTATTTCAATGGCACAGTATTTATTACATTTACATTTAAGTAAGATGTTAGTGTTAATATTCGGGAAGTATCATAAATTTCATTTTAAATCCGGGGGGGGGGGAGACAATCAAGGTGATATCTCGCAACGCCCCCAAAAAACACCTGATCAGATAAAATTATGGGTTGTTTGTTTTTCACGCATGTCCACTCACTCCTCCTTCGTCTAAATCAACATTTATTTATTTACTTTTTGTTTTTGTTTTGTTATGTTACCTGCTACAGTGTTTACATATTAAGGTTCATATAACTGACACCCACAGCCTAAGGGTGTGTGCTCAAGCTTGTAAAAAGGAGTCCCAAGAGCCCATTGTCAATGAGTTTGTTGATTAATTTCCTCAAAATGGTCCGCAACACGCCACAAATTAACTCAACAACAAGTTTAATATGTTTTTTTTTCTAAGAAGAACGCACTAAAAAAACGAACTGAAGAGTGTAACCAGTTTTGAAAAATATTTTTGATTTAGTGCACTACAATGAAATGTATAGGTATATATATTTGTAGATGTGCGCGTTATATTTGTTTTATGAGCGGAGCTTTAACTGGACAAAACCAAAACACAATAGAGAAGAAATCTATCTAATGAAAAAAATCTAATAAACGCCCTCTTCTCCCATTTCTAGCTTGTTAGTTTTCACTCTTTGATTAACGTTCTATAAGATATGAAGATGTTTGTTTTGGACAGTAGTGGCGGCGGGAGGGTTGCTGGCAAGCCTGCAATTATCTACGCACTGTAACCTACACTCTGCCTTCTTCCCGCCCGTAGGGAATAATTATAAGGTTATGTTTTCTGTTTAGATAACTGAAGTTTATGTAAACATCTCAATAAAAGAAGATGCAAACTATCTTTATGAGCTTTTACAAATATCAGATAGTAAGTAAAACTTTATATTATTACTTAATAAATATATTATTTATTGCTAAGTTTCGATGCTTCATAATAAATAGATTCGGAAATGCAAATATATATTTAATTAGGTTATGTATTGTACAGGCCATGTGTGGTTCTGTTCGTATCATTTTTATCTGAAACATTTTCTCTGGAAAATTTATTTTTTGGGTTTTTCCCGTGGAGCCTTGGGTTCATCCTTTCCTCTAAAGCAGTGGTCTCCAAACTGGGGTTTGCAAACTCATATTTGAGGGTACGGCAAGTTTCCCTTCAAAATACTGTATGTGTGTTCTGTCCGCAGTCTGTCTATCTTACAGTCATCCTCCGAAGAAGTACGCTTCGCAGAAGTACGCTGTCATACAAGGAAAAATTTTAATTGCGTGTAGCGGGAAATTTAGCAGAAATTATATATTTCATCAGAGACATTTTCCGTGGTAGCCTGCTTCATTTTGTGGTCATCGACCGGTTTCGGGCGTTCGCTCATCTTCAGGATGCGTTTTCAGACAGTTATGACCATACAGACTTGCACATAGCAAATTTGAGTGTGTTAAAAAATGAATTTGCTATGTGCAAGTCTGTGTTATCATCTGTCTGAAAAACGCATTGAAGACGGGCGAACGCCCGAAACACGGTCGATGACCACAAAATGAAGCAGGCTACCACGGAAAATGTCTCTGATGCTTTCCAGCTCTGCGGAACCAACCACCACAACAATTATATATTTATAATGGAAATTTAGCAAATTTTTCTGACACGTAAAAAATATAGTAATTTCCAGAAGATTTTCTTTGTTGGCCGTTAGTTGTAATATAAAAACAAGAATTAGTTGGCTTCTCGACCGATTCCAAGGTAAAAAACAATTACCAAATTACTTTTGTTTTTTACCTTGGAATTGGTCGAGAAGCCAACTAATTCTTGTTTTCATATAGTAATTATTTCCATAAATATAGATTTGATGTACATTTTTCTAATTTATTGGAAGAGTTTTATTTCAGGAGATTTATTTAGCCTCAACATTCCTTCCAATTCCTTATCCATATATGTATTCGAGAACCCAAAACAATAGATTTTTGAGCATTTAATAACAGGCTTTTTCCCCCGGCGCCATCCATGACTGTTCAGCCATTCTGCAACATGAGAGAAAGAACAACGTTACAATCCGAATTTAAAGAAAAATCTCTTCATAAATTGGTGGATAGAATTGGAAACCGAATATCCAGATTTAGTAAGCACAGCAACGAATGCAATCTTACTCTTTGGTTCTACATGCTCTGTGAAGTAGCGTTCCTGCAATGACAACAATTAAAACTAAATACAGAAATAAATTAGAGTTAGAATCAGATCTTCGAATTGCATTAACAGAGGGCATATCAAACCAGATTTTCATCACATTAAATTCTAATTCAAAATGTAAATTTCCAATTTAATTTACAGGTAGGTACATATATTAATATTGTTTTAGTTAATAAATAATAAATAATTTGATTCTTAACTACACACACATATATATTATGTCTGGGTACAATAATAATTTATTTTCGTTTTAGGGTTACGCGATCAAAAAAGTTTGGCGATCATTGCTCTAAAGTATCACTTCAACACGATCGTTCTATCACATATATAATGCATATTGCTAGAAAATCAGAAAACCAGAAGTGCCACTTCACAGAAATAGGTTTTTGTGTTTTTGAGAATTTTATTAAAAACTACTAGCAAAATAAGAATAGTAATTTCATAGATATAAACCTGTCACTTTTATTTATATTACATTTTTTCAATAAACAAAAAAAAAATTTAGAGGGGTTTGTGGAACCTGTCAGATTGGTTAAATTTAAATTGCCGCTGCAAGCTTTGTTAATTGAGACAGAGAACGCCCAAAATGTCTACTCAGGTGTATAACTCCTAGCAACTTCTTTTTATGGTCATCTTAACTAAACGTTTTTTAAGCATTGTAATTTTAAAAGAAAATTTGTAATGAAATTGTATAAATTGCTGTAAATTGCTGTAAATTGTAAGTAAATTGCAGTAAGAAAAAATGAATGTTTCACATCAATTATTTTTCATATTCAGGAAAACTTAAAAAACATCTATTTAAAACGAAAACTGTCTTTCGAAAAATCTTACAAAAAATACAACAGTACCCAGAAAGAGAAAGTAATGGGAATTATGAATGTTATTGGAATTTATAATAGAAGTTGTTCTAAAAATGAATAACATAATTATTATAAGTTTAACGTATGTGCAACTTACCACTTTTCAATATATTTTTTTTTAATAATTCAATTAATAAATAAAATTGAAAATAGTCTTTAGCCTCACTTGATTACTCAATGTTTTAATTGAAACAGTTTCCAGTTAATTAAAATTGATCAATTTAATTTTTGTCCTTGGTTTACAAAAAAACAAAGTTTGTCACAGACACTAAAAATTATTATGTTCGTTTCTTGGATACAAAAAAAAATTAAAAAATTACGTAGATACATATGTTTCTAACAAGTACAATATGTCAGTTTAGAAATAGCTATCTTGACTGATACAGTTTTGCTAACACCATAGTACATAGTTAAGAATAATTGTCTTAACAAGGCGTGACGTCACTTTTTGGGATGATGTCATTAGGGTGGCCTATTAAATTAAATAGCACGAATGAGATCGGATCCCAATCTGCTAGTATATTTCATCAAAATATAAATAAAAGATGATAATTTTGCCTTGGAGCCACCCACCCAAACGTTGTTTTTAATTTCCTTAGTTAATTAAAATCGTTCACTTCTGGGATGTAAAATACGTAAATACTATAAAAAGCGCATTTCATTATGTCATCCCCCACCCCCTCCATTATTATCCATCTTTAAAAATCTTAATTCTATCGTCTACCATCCATTTCTTTGAGATTGTACAGGGTGACAGCTTCAACATGTACTACCTACTTATGTTGGAAAGTACGTCATAAATCCACAAAAATTTCTTAATTTTTTTCAAGGATATTCGATTAATGTTATAGATTATTTTTATAAGCTACAAAAATTAGTGATTTCGAAACAACTTTCTTATTTCAAATTGGACCACATATTTTTATGTAATGAACAATTCATTATTCTTGAATGTATAATTCTTTAAGTATATATTTTTTCATGAAAAATGGTTTTTGAACGAAACAATTCCTGTGAATATTCGCTGAGATATTCAATTTTGAATGTAAAGAAATTTCTCTGCCTTCTCGTTGCTGTTATTCCACTGTTTTTTTAGTTTTTACTCAAATAAGACGTAAACATATTCACATTAGTTGTTTAAAATGGGCATCATCATTAAATAAGGACACAAACACACCCATTTTGTCTAGTTCTCATTGACTGCACTCATTACAAAATTTTTAAGGTATCCCCAAGAAGAATTAATCTGGGGAAGTGCCCGGAAAAATGTCTGGGGAGGTGTCGTGCCAATCCATTCCCCCCCCCCCCCCCACGAGCTAAGTGTGCTGTTAGATGACAACCTTCCTATCCTCGATTATGAGCTGGAAATCCATTTTGCTGAAACTACATCATTGCTAGCGTGCAAACATGACATTTCCAAGAAGCAGATCTAGGAGAACTTCACTTAAGAAAAAGGAAGATACCTGCCTGTGTTTAATGTTTTATTGTAGAAATACGGACCTATAAGTTGATTCCCTATTAGGTTGCACCACATATTTAAAGGAAATTATTGTGTCTGGACTATGTGTAATACCTGGATTTTCATCTGCCATATTCGGCGTCCACCTTATTCAATAATCCGTATTCATGCATCACTCCATACAAAATCTTTCAAAACCAAAAAAAATAAAGAATAAGTCAAGAAAATTAAATAAAAATTTCTCAGCGTTCAAAATTGAATAACTAGTCCAGATCAGATTAATAACCAACTAGAAAATCAGATTAATAACCAATTTACCATGAAAAAAGAAGATAATCTACTTTAAGAGTTGGTTAACAAGAATATGTGGTCTAATTTGGAATAAGAAATGTGGTTTCAAAATCTCTTATTTCTGCAGCTTAAACAAAATAATTGATTACGTATTTAGAATGCTTGAAAAAATTACGGGTCATTTGGAATTTTGTTTCTATCTGGCGTACCAAGACAAGTGGATGTTGCTTGTTAAAATTGACACTCTGTATATTGACACTTCTGATTGGACCCTTTGCTGATTGCTGTCTATATTCTAATTAATACATTTTCATTAAACAAAGAATTTTTTTAGTTTTATAGTTTTTTTAGTTTAGCTGTCCGAAGCACTGCATTACCTTTAATTATAGGGAGGTCGGAATTATCCTTGTTTGTTTTAGGACATAAGGAGCAACCACATCATTCACCAGCAAAATTTATGATGACAGAATTTAGAGTTAAATCTAACGTCATTAAAATGGTCTCAGAACCCTCTTTCTCTTTTTGGGAAAAATGTTTCAAATAAAAGAGATTAATAATTGCTGCAATACCAAAGACAGTTATAGCAAAGAGTGTAAAATATATCAAATAATCTACATTAGTGTCAGCTCAAATAAATAAACTTAAAGCTAGCACAAATATTGTACTTATTTAGAATTTACATTTTTATAAACAATTCACACAAAAGCGATACCATCACAATTGTTCATTAATTATAAATGGCAATAATATGTTAAGTAAATTGCATTAAATAATTCAAACTTCATTATTTGAAACAAAGTTTTATTATGAGGTTATGTATTCATGAATATAAAGCGGGCGAACTTGAACATATCTGAATAATCGATACTAAATGCATAAAACAATAAGTTTCAGTAATACCAACTGTTACATTTTCTCCCTCTCTTTTTTACAATGCATTCATTTCCCACTAAATTTTTTTCTCTCTTGAATTTCCTCTAAAATATTGATCTTTTATTGTTATTATTACATTATTTATTTTATCTTATCAGCAATAATCGATGTTTTCACCAGAAACATTAAATGCGTAATATTATGTACAGTATCATATCTGTTTTTTATCTCAAACATATTGCGCGTATTTTTTTCAAGATTAAAGCATTTTATTGATTGGTATTTTTAATTTAATTTAATATATTTTATTAAACACTACGTTTAAAAAACTAAAAAGAAAATAAAAAACTCCTTATCCTAACATTCATTTTTGATCCTCTGGTCAAATAGAAACGTAATTTCAAGTATAGGTTTATATACTGAGTAGGTTAGCATGCTAAGTTTAAAGAAAATCATTGCAGCTGGTTTCGTGGAAATTACGGAAATCTTAAATATTCGTTCTGCAAAGTCGTATTTCCGGTAGAATTTTTTTTTTTACTTTTTCTAACTGCAGTTATTGCAGTTGTAAATTATTGTAATGTCTAATTTTTGATATCGAGTTTTCACCGAATATACACATTTTGAGGTTCCCTGTTTTTTTTCTTCTTTTATTGAATTATATATAATTTATAGTGATTATAAAAATAAGAAAATTACAACATGGTACGCTGTACCGTCTGCCACAGGAGTTTTAGTGAAATGGCTTGTAGTGTGTTGTGTGTGTAAACAGAATTACTCTAAAACGAAAAATAGCAGAAAGTTCAAAATGTTGTTGTGGTGGTTGGTTCTGCAGAGCTGGAAAGCATCAGAGACATTTTCCGTGGTAGCCTGCTTCATTTTGTGGTCATCGACCGGTTTCGGGCGACCGCCCATATTCAGGATGCGTTTTTTCAGATAGTATGACAACACAGACTTGCACAGAGCAAATTCAGTTTACACACTCCTAAATATCTAAACCCGCAATACATGGTCCCCCTTCAATTTTTGGGTATACTAAATATCTAATCCCGCAATACATGGTTGCCCCTTCAATTTTTTGGGGTATACTAAATATCTAAACCCGCAATACGTGGTTGTCCCATAAATTTTTTTGGCTTATGCTAAATATCTAAAACCCGCAATACATGTGCCCCTACATTTTTGAGGTATACTAAATATCTAAACCCGCAATACATGGTCCCCCTTCAATTTTTGGGTATACTAAATATCTAATCCCGCAATACATGGTTGCCCCTTCAATTTTTTGGGGTATACTAAATATCTAAACCCGCAATACGTGGTTGTCCCATCAATTTTTTTGGTTATGCTAAATATCTAAACCCGCAATAAGGTTTGCCCCTTCAATTTTTTTGGGTATATTAAATATCTAAACCCGCAATACATAGTTGCCCCTTCAATTTTCTTAGGAATACTAAATATCTAAACCTGTAATACAGGTGAGCCTCTTCAATTTTTTTGGGTATACTAAAAATCTAAACCCGCAATACAGGGTTGCCCCTTCAATTTTTTGGGTTATACTAAATATCTAAACCCGCAAAACATGGTTGCCCCTTCAATTTTTTGGGTATACTAAATATCTAATTCCGCAATACAGGGTTGCCCCTTTAATTTTTTTGGGTATACTAAATATCTAAACCTGCAATACATGTTTGCGCCTTCAATTTTTTTGGAGTGTGTAAACTGAATTTGCTCTGTGCAAGTCTGTGTTGTCACACTGTCTGAAAAAACGCATCCTGAAGATGGGCAAACGCCCGAAACCGGTTGATGTCCACAAAATGAAGCAGGCCACGGAAAATGTCTGAATGTTCAAAATGATTCATCACTCTGAGTTCCGACAGTAAAGATTATTGTAGAGGATTATTGCACTGCGACCTGAAAGATCTGTTGTGCCCTCCCGGAGCCTTCTCAGTCACTGCCGGCCTCCAACAGTGTTCTCTAGCTATACACAACACTGCCCATCATCGGACAGTGAGTTGTAGAGGCTCCTAGGAAGAGAAAATCTAAGAGCACCATGCTGGATTCGAAACCGAGACCTCCGCGTTGCTATTCCAACGCGCTACACTGAGCTTAACCCTTCCTTCTCTCTTGGCTTAGGCCAATTAACTAGGGACGGTGACCCGAGTTTGTGTACTGTGTTGGTCCTTGCCTGTAAAAAGGAGAGTGTATGTAGTTTAAGTGTATTCTGTACTGTACTGACGAAGTGCATGGTATACAGCTGTGGAAACCCGTGGGGTCGCTACTCCCCAAATAACAGATCCGACATGAACTTATCTGTCAAAATTGCTCACCCGGAAGTACCTCTTTACTGACCGGATTTTTCATTATTTTTTTTT
This sequence comes from Triatoma infestans, assembly GCA_011037195.1. NCBI lineage: Eukaryota > Metazoa > Arthropoda > Insecta > Hemiptera > Reduviidae > Triatoma > Triatoma infestans. The sequence continues at coordinate 121,123 of JAAEAF010003335.1, read as the reverse complement.
TTTTTTGCAATTTTCTCGAAAACGGCTCCAATGATTTTCTTTAAACATTACTCTGGTCAATTTCATTTTAAGGTCTTCATTAGGAGTGGGACTATGTTGTGTTTTCATCTAAAGTGCTGCTTTAGTTTATTAAAGAATTCTAACGTCTAAATAATATTAATTAGAATTAAGATGTTGTGAAAATTCTGATTTAAACGGTTGGACCGGATGTGCGTTTTTTTAGTTTTCTACTATTTTAACCATAAAAACACCCGACGGATTTCATTTAATATTTTACACTAATAATGAATTCTTATCACTTTTGTTGGGTCCTTTTTCCCGAGAACGTTCATTTAAAGAAATTTTGGAGGGGAATGTATGTATGGTTTCCTCAAAAACGTCATTTATTAAAATTTAGATTCTCCAATCGATAGAACCATAGATTGTACGGATGTACCCATCAAAAACCAATTTCCCTAGGAAAAGAAAATGTTTAAAAAAAAGAAGGCAGGCATTAATGTGTGTAGATATACACTTAATGGTGTTATATTCGAGAAAATCAAGAAAAACTCTAATTCAGAGGATCTCCAACCATGAATTTCCAGTGAAAACACCAAAATAGAAAATTTGTGACGACAACAACACTTTATCTCACAGCAGAAAGAGAAAATAAAAATGGAAGGGATTAAAAAAAAAAAAAATCTGGATTAGGGGTATAATGAACAATTCTGTTTTTCAATTGCAAATACTTATATCTAGGGGGGGACCCCTTGAAAATTACTTGGCGAATTAAACAAGACACCCTTGATCTAAAACTAGAAATTTACCTGATTGGTTAGTTTGTGTGAAGAAGTGTTGTCACTAACTGTAGACTTGAATTCTGAACAAACACTCTAATGGTTTAAATATAATAAAAACTTATATGTATCTCTAAATATGTGCATACACATATATAATGGACAAGCGTAGAGGGTTGGGCTTATTGTGGACTCTATGGTAGTAAAAAGTATTGAGTTGTGTCGGCCGTTGGAAACAGCTGCTAATTCTGAGAGTTTTACTAAGTGCCGAGCTGGAGGTTATAAATATGGCGTATGGTTTGTTAAACATCTGGCAGCCACATTTCAACAACGCATTCCACCCCTTCTTTGTGCGTTTGTGTGTGTAACTGTTGTAGTGTATTGTCAACACTATTATATTAGATAAAAACTAAAAAATAAAAAAAAATTTGAAATTATTAATACAGTATCTATCTATATTATAAATAGACTGGGCGTCCATTTTGATTAAAAAAAATTATGATGTGTAACACTCGCAAGCTTTCTCCTGCTCCAATTAAAACAATTCCATTAACAATTTCTTTAAAAATGCAACGTTGACAATTTTTAATTGGGCTGCCCATAAAATAAGGGGTAATGGTTATATCTACCTGAACGGATTTGTGTATAACGCCCTCTATTAAAATCAACAAAGCATGTGCAATTGAAATTTAAACCTCAACTGAAACCAACTCCAAACATCTCTAAAATCAATTATTTGGGAAAAAAGTTTCATATAAAAGTGATAAATTTCTATCGGTACCCTAAGCATTTCAAGTTTGAAGAAAACTTACTCAGCCGTTTTCGAGAAAATTCTAAAAAACTCAAAAAACCTATTCTGTTAAGATGTACTTTACCGTTCTTCACCAATTTTCTTCACATTTCGAATTATATCAACGTTTTTAGTGTATATTAATATAATATAGGTGGTAAATCCATACACTGATCCCAAGAGGAAAAGTTCCCCTCAGAACCCTTAAATAATCAATATTCCCGAGAAAGTAATTCAAATAAAAGTGATAGGTATTTATGTGTGTAGATAGTAATCGAAAATCGTTTGAACCATTTTCGACAAATTCGCGAAGAATTGAAACAAAATCCATTCAGTAAAGACGCTTTTTGCGGACGATAGATTTAATCCGAATCCTTTCTGTCAGATGCGGTGGGATTCTCACACACACACAATTCGCTAAAAACATTTTTTTCATACTCGGGGGGAGGGGGGATCTCAAAACATGTATTTCCGGAAAAAAATACAGTTTCAAAAATTACCATAAATATCTGCCATAAATTCATTACTTCATCCTCCTTACAGCGGAAGAGAAAATAAAAATATTCTTCAAAATGTGATATTTCCAGTTGAAGGCCTGGGACTGAAATCTTCGTGGTATAGGCCTTGAAGTTATATTTAAAACGGAGTTATATTTTAACAAAAAAAAAAAAACATGTTTTCGAAATTTATTTTACTTGATAAAATGCAAGATGAAGACCGGGAACTGCCAGTCGCTGAAAAGAAAAGTAAAAAGAGGTATTGCTTTATTTGAAATATTCTCCTTGGAAAATTTTGGTGTTCTGAACTGTGGTGATGTCAGGCTTTCCTCTACAGTGCCATTTCAGTATACTATACCACTCTATCATCTAAATAAGATTAATTTGGATCTATGGCGTTGGCATAATTTCGAGTTTGAGAAAATCGGTTTATCGGATATACGATTACTTTTTTTGCCTAATTACATTTCTGGTGAACTTATGCATGTTTTCAGTTTCGTATATGAAATTTGTAATTGAGTAATATGTTTACTATAAATAAATAAATCAAAAATATGTAGATTACAGTCAGTGAAAGTCTTTTTTTTTTTCTTTACGTCTCTTACTCCTAGTGTGTCAAGTTTTCTTCGATATCGTGTTTTCACCAGAAATATACACTTTGAGGTCCCCCGAGTCCAAAAAAGTGGTTTTTAGAAAATGGTCTGTGCTTATGTGTGTGTGTGTGTATGTGATCAGCATAGCTCAAAAACGAAAAATCGCAGCAAGTTTAAACTTGACATTCCGTTTAGGTACCATGGGATCCGATAGTAAGTTATCTGTCAATATTACTCAACCGGAAGTACCACGTTACTAAATTTTTTTCCCTACTTTTTTCCAATTTTCTTGCAAATGGCTCCGACGATTTTCTTTAAACTTAGTGCATCAAGTACACATACAATGTATTATTTGAACAAAATCAGTTGACCACAAATGCTTTTTTACTGAAGTTATTTCAGTTTTATACGATTTTATCCATAAAAACACCGACAAGTTTTATTAAAAATTTATCAGTAACTATGAGTACAAGCCCGTAAGGGATATCTGTTGCTTGCAGTTACTTGGGGAGTAGCGACCCCACGGGTTACCAAAGCTCAGTACTCCATGTACTTCATCAGAACAGTGCACAATACCTTAAACTACATACACTCTACACTTTACAGACAAGGACAAACACAGTACACAAACTAGGGTCTCCGTTCCTAGTTAATTGGCGAAAGGCAAGGGAGCGCGCCGGAAAATTAGCTCAGTGGTAGCACGCCGGACTAGCAACGCGGCGCCATGCTGCCCTTAGCTTTTCTCTTTTTAGGAGCCTCTACAACTCACTGCCTGGTGATGAGCGATATAGTCTATAGCTAGAAAACACTGCTTGGAGAAGGCTCCGGGGGCACAATAGATCTTTCAGGTCGCAGTGCAATAATCCCCTACAACAATATACAACTATGAATACAGAGTCCTATCTCTTTTACGGAGAATTCGTTTCTGAGAAAGTTCATTTAAACATTTTGGGGGACGTGGTGGGTACGGTTTCTACAAAAAAGTCACTGTAAGATTCCCCAAATAATTTAAAATTAAAGACAAGCATATGTTAAAAGTATAAGTATATAATATATAAGTTTAATATAATTTAAATATATATTATATATGTATATTAATAATATAATATATTTAATTATGATTAATAATATAATTAATTTATATATAATATATAATAGTTATAATAAATAATAATTAAAACTATTATACATATATACATATATAAATGTAAAATAATAATAATATAAGGGAGGTTACGGCACTGGACTCCCATGCGGAGTTCCCGAGTTTGAGTCCAGCTGTGCTCCCCTAAGATTTTCTTTTCTCACCTCACTCTCCGGAGACCGGCAATGCACTGAGAAGGCTCCGGGCGCCAACGACTTTATATTTTGACGCGCCTTAAATTAAAAAAAAATAATAATATAATTAATTAATAATATAATATAATTAATTATAGTTCATAATATAATTTATATTACATTTATAATGCATAATTTAAGTTTAAAAAGGAATTGTCACTTAAATCTGTTTAAACACTTGTTAAATCTGTGTAACCTGCCGTAAGAGAAAGTCGTGCGAGTGTTTCACACCAGATTTTGTAGAATTAAATCATCCATCAAAGCTGAATTAATAAAATTAAATAAAGTGATTTAATTAAAAACCTACCTCAAAGTATATGAGGCGACAATAAAAAAGTAATAATAAATCTAAGCAATGTATAATTAAATTTATCATTGATTGATCATGTACATTAAAAATGATAAAATTTTATGAATGAAATACAATGATGTGACAGCCGTCATCAATATGACGACATATAATGTGACGAGCTGTTGTTTACCTTTAGTAATAAAGGTTTCCGTATTGGTTGATTTGATTATCTACCATCCAGTTTGTATATTTATCAGAGACGGTAGCTGCTCTCCCCTTCCTCCCGCCCTCTACGTCCCCGTACAAGTTATTTTTGTACTGTCAAATTGCCAAAGGACTTGGTCTTGTTCCAAGTTGCTTTGAGCCAATGTTGTTTATGAATGGACAAACTTAACAGTTTTTAGTTTTGTTTTTATTTACATTTGAACACTAACCTAAACACTCTTGCTAACTATATATAAATTTATTTATATTTTTGCGTATATCTTTAATGTTATTTTTTTGTTTTGTTTTATCAATTGTTTGTTTCATTTTAAATCATGCTGTTTTTAGTAAATTTTCTCGTAACTTTATAATCTGTAAGGTTAATAAATTTAAAAAGTTTTTTTAAAAGCGTCTTTATCGTGGTAACAAGTTATAAATAAGTGCACTTAACTGCAAGAATATTCTGAAAGGACTCTTCTTTGGTTGGATACTCCTGGTAATCTAGAAAGTTATGGCTTAGCACAATGCACTCGAAATAATGAGCAAGTTTTTTTTCCAACATCTCCATAGTAATGTGTGTTCAGTACAACGATGATTGTAGGCGCTACGGCATGATTGTGTATTAGAGAATGAGTTGGCCGGACTCTGGTGAAAGGAAAGGCGCAAAATCCTTCCTTCATGAAGGATAAGCGGCAAATCTCTCCAAGGAGCTCTGAAATGCAGAGGATGTCAAAAGCACTGTACTGGACAACGTTTCCCAAGACTTTTCTACGACCAGAAGAGATTCTGTAACATGCATCAGTTTGAGTAAAAAAAAAAAAAAAAAAATTGCCTGTGATCATACACCTGTGACAAGTTTTCTCACGGCAGTTAAATAATATTATTTAAAGTTAAAGAATTAAATATATTGCCAAAATATTCGAAAATCGGTTATGCGGAAATGGCTTTAACTGAACAGTTTTTTTTTTTTCTGTTTTCCGCAATTTTCTCCAAAAAAATACCGACATATTAAATTAAATTGAATTTGGTGTACTAACTATAAATACTGAGACATAACACTTTTATTTGAAAACTTTTTCGCGAGAAAGTTCATTGAAGGATTTTTGTCTTTTCTCAAAAAAGTGGTTTTATTAAGATTAAATTGAAGTCTGGTAAATATTAAGAATTATAAGGTTTAAAGAAAATTAGTAAACTTACAACTGTAAGAGAATTTCAGTAAGAGAAAGTCGTGAGAGTGTTTCACACAGATTTTTTTTTGTTTAAATAAATTTATCCTTGGATATTAAAATATTAAAACAAGTTTATATAAATTAAATGAATTAAAAATCTCTTTCTCACTTTTATTAATTATTTTTGTGACAGTACAAATTAATTTCTTTAAACAGAGAACGAGGTCCTAAATAGAATCCATTGTTATAATTCAAGTTGAATAACGAGAAGAGAAAAGCTCTTTATTTTCTGTCTCTCTTTATTATTGTGGGTGTGGGTAGCTGAGAGAATGGTGGCACCACTGAGAGAAAGAGAAAGAAAGTTTATGTAGGCTGTGGCTAGCACAGGAGAGTGGGAGATAGTGTGAGAGTGGGGGCAACCAAGCTGCTGGATATACTGGAGCACCTCACACCAGACTGAGCTAGTATACACACATACTAAATCGATAAAAAGCACTCATCTGCAAACTTATTTAAATGCTTTTGAATCAAGACCCATGGGTTTCTCCTCCCGCCCTACCACTTTCATTCTCTCTCACTCACTCTCTCATCTTCTTCTTTATAAAATTACCCTCACAAATTGGCCTACCCATGACTCCCCGCACGGCAGTAGGTTCTCTTTAAAAGCATTTGCAAATTACCTTTTGTATGTAATATTCCACAAAAAGCTCTTTTGGCAAAGGGAGAATGAGTCTAGCGAGGAAGATAGACGATTTTCTCCCTACTCCCCTCTCCCTCTCTCGTACTTTTGCTCCTTTAAACCACTTTCAAATTTTGTATGTATACACTTTGTTAGGCCACCAGTTTTATTTTTACTTAAAATATGTTTAAGCGAATTTTTCTCCTTTTTTTTTTTTTTCTTACTTTCTCACTCTTCAGGACATCTGAGCATGAAAATAATGTTTTTAGCGAATGCTCTGTGTGTGTGTGTGAGGACTAAATATCTGAAGAACGGAAAAATCGCAGCTAGCTCAAACTTGATATTCCGTTTGGATACCATGTCTTTGGTCAAAACACGTCAACCGCGAGTGCCATTTTATTGAACAGGTTTTTTTTTTTTAATTTCATAGAATTTTTTCTGATAAACGGCAGCAACGATTTTCTTTAAACTAGGAATGCTATTTTCACTGATATAAATCTATCACTTTTATCTGAAACATCGGAAAAAGTTATTTTATCTGAGGAATCTGTGATGTTAAATTTCAAATATTAGGTTTATTCAATATTATTGGTGCTTTCTACTATACCACAATGCCATCACTTAAAACTATTATATATCTTGGATTTATGCTATTTAATGGTTATTGCAGGCAGATATGCTACCAGCAAGAATGTAATGGATTTGCAGCATATCTTGCCTGTAACAAAAAAAAAAACACTGGCAATCCGTCCCACTGCTACGTCACATGAGCCCTAACGCATCTCCCTACCACCCGCTAAACTATCTGGAAGGAGAAGTAGGGGAAGTTTTCTACAAGCATCTATAAGGGCTACCAAAACTCAATCAGTCTACAATTGAGTCTAGTACATACAGTGTTCAAGAAAACATCACCATCACAAACACTCTGCCATTTCAGTCTGTCATTTCTACTCATGTTATCACTATATCATACAGGGCACAGCTGGGGACCTGGCGTACGAAGCGGGTCGTGCTATTGGCAACTATGGATGTCCATAATGCCTTTAACTCGGCAAGGTGGATGAACATATTAGCGAGTCTGGAAACGGTGTTCCACAAGCCGGAAAACCTATTGCGGGTGATACGCAGCTACCTGAGTGACAGAGAGCTGCGCTATGATACTGCGGAGGGACTCCCTAGTAGAACGGTTACAGGAGGAGCAGCTAAGGGCTCTATCTTAGGTCCCGAACTGTGGAATGTGGCCTATATTGGCATTCTGCGAATGGGTATGCCGGAGGACTCGTTCCTGGTGGGCTACGCAGACGTTATGACGATATTGCCGCGATTGTAGTAGCCAGGGATTACGAGGTAGCACATATAATATTGCCTGGTTAGAAGAACTTGGTTTGAGTCTGACTCCGGAGAAGACGGAGGTAGTGTTGCTCACTAGACGTCGGTTCCCAAGTACTTGGGGCCTGAGGATCGACGGTAGAACGTTGAAAGCTCAGAGCTCCGTCAGGTACTTGGAGGTGCATTCAGACACCAACCTGACGTTCTGGGAGCAAGTGCGGCGCTCCAGCGAGAAGGCGGGGGTAACTGCGAGCTTGAACAGGCTGATGGCAAATATGGGAGGACCGAGGGCCAGCAGACGCCGGCTCCTCATGTCCGTCACGAATGGCATCCTTTTGTACGATGCGAGGTTTGGGCTAGGGCCTTAAGAAAGAAAAGACACCTGGGGCAGCTGGCCGCGGGGCAGAGGAGGGAGTCGAGGACCGCCAGTGCGTACCGCACTGTGTCAAGACCTGCGGTTTTGGTGGTTGCAGGGGTAGCTCCTACCGACCTCATTGCGCGGGAGAGATGCCAAGTCCGGGAGTTGAAGGCCGAGATTGGAGAGGCGGAGGCCAGCTTTGTAGCCAGGAGGAACATAATGATGAGGTGGCAAGAGCGTTGGGAGGAGGAGCATCGTGGTAGGTGGACAGTAAGACTCATCCCAAGCTTGGCGGAATGGGTAAGTAGAAAGCTCGGCGAGGTCGACTACTTCCTCACCCATTTTCTCACGGGACGGTTGTTTTGCCGTTTACCTGTGTAGGGTGGGGAAGGTGGGAGACTCGGCGTGCATATACGGGGCGCCGCCTGCCACACCTTTTTTGGGTGCGGAAAATGGGCGAGAGAAAGGCAAAGGCTGGAGGCTGAAATCGGGAGGGTTACCCCGGAAACGGTGGTGAGGACCATGCTCATCCGAAGAGACCGATGGGACAAGGTTGCTATCTTTGTCCGGACGGTCCTTCGGATAAAGATTATTGTAAAGTAAAATAATGCCTATTTTTTCAGGCGGGCTTAACGTCCAGCTACCAAATTAGGATAAAGATTATTGAGATGAACCGGCACCTCGAACCCCGGGGACGGAGTCCAGCTAGTCTGGAGTGGACCCGTTAGGGCATATTACAAGGCACCACCCCGAAGTAATACCTTATCAGCTCCGGAGTGGGCGGATGCCAGCGAGGGAGGAGGGGGTTTTAGTGGGTGCGAGTCCCACACTCGTGCGAAGGCATTTTCCCTCCCTCCATAAAAAAAAAAAATCACTCTCTATATCAATCAATGTAAAGTCCTTGCGGTACTCACTTTTCTCAGTCAATGTATCCAATGTTCAGTCAGTGTACTTTTCTCTTCTACATTTTTCTCTGTCCAAATTAGTACATTGAATAAAGCGCTCCCTCTGCCTTCGCCACACATCAATTCGACCGTCCTAATTTTACAAATCCGATCGCGATTCATCTGTGAAGAGAACAGCCCCCCTCTTGCTTGACAGTCCAATGGAGATGCCTCATGTGAAGCAGTAGGTATTCGAAGTATGAATACGCAGGAGGCGAATTCGAAAACTGGCGTTTCTTATTTGAGGTGAGCCGAAAATCAGGTTCCTTTATAATTAATTAATCATATTTTGAAATTACAAACTTCCATTCATTCCGCCCATCTCTAAATTCTGGCATCAACTTTTTATGTATCTCTAGTACCTCATTGGGAAGGGAAGTTTTCTGCAATGAACATAATGGGTACCCTTTTAACCTGAAGGCATTCTTCATAACCAACAGTTATACGAAAGGTAGTAAAAACCTGTAAGCGTGGGTTTATCTTTATTACCCCTCTTCCCCAGTCGTCTAAAACAAAATCTAAATCAGTAACATTTACATTAGCCTCCAATATTTCTTTTATGAAATCAAGAACCAATCTATCTAACTTCCAATAATTGGACAATTCTTCAGAGGCTCCAAATAATACTACATTACTTTTCCTTAATTCACGATCAATTTGCCTCACTTCAATTTTATTGCTTTTCTATAACTTTGATACGCTTTTCAGTTTCCCTAACCGTCTTGACAGTAGTCTTCTAAATATTGTTTCAATTCCAAACGAATTTTTTTTAAAAGTGCTACTATATCTCCAATCATTTTAATAGAAGGTTGCTTAATGAGGGAAGGAATTAGCTCAGCGGTACGGTGCTGAGCTAGCAACGCGAAGATCCCGGTTCGAGTCCAGCAGTGCTGGCCTTAGATTTTCTCTTCCTAGGAGCATCTACAGCTCACTTCCCAGTGATGGGCAATGCACTGAAAAGGCTCCGAGGGGCACAATAGATATTTCAGATCGCAGTGCAATATCACTATAACAACCTATATCTACAAGATAAATGTCTAAAGACAAAGAGAAATGAAATTTTAATAGTTATTGTCTTCTGTTATAAACACTCACTGCTTGAAGAAATATTTCTTTATACAGTCTGAGTAAAAGAATAAGAGAATATCGCTATGCCAGGGAGACGGTTGGTATAACTCAGAACATAGTTATAGCTCTAGTTAACTGTTATCTAGTGCTCCCCACTCGTTCACCCCTATTTCTCACTAATTACTTCTTTGGGGCAAAGGACTTTAGTTGTTATGCTACTTCAAAAAACATAAAAAAATCATTTTCTTCAGTTAGTAATAGTCTATGTGTGAAAAAGTTATATTAAGGCAACAAATAAAGTAACTAAAATTTTGCAAAATGTTTTTCAAGGAACCAGGGTTCAAAGTTTAAATATTGCAAACGATTAAATTTGACACGATCGCAATACTTCATCTTACTACAACTATTACAATTCTAAATGATAAATTTTCTGAAAAAAGTATGAAAATCTGAAAGGAAAATTTTTGAAACCATTTTCGAGTAAATCGGGAAAACTGAAAGAAAAAAGTGACTCCACAAAGTTGTAGTTCTAGTTGATAGATTTTGAGAGAAACCGCTTCTTACCGCTGTCTGTGGTAATGCCTAAACGGAAAATAAAAAGCTTCCTATCCTGCGGATCGCAAACCTTGAATTTTCGAGGAAATTAATTTCGAAAATCGTCGGAATACTTCCTCTTATAGCCGTAACAGAAAGTGAAAATATATAACTTATGTCACAGAAAAATGGTGTAAGTAATTAAAGAAAATTTGCATGTTTAACATATTTATTTTAAAAAAATTAATACAAAAATATTTACATTAATTATTAATGTACAAAATATATCACAAAGTGCAACCTCATTTGCGCTGCGTTTTTTATTTTTTCCCTAAAAAATTTAAGAGCCTATAGAGAAGTACGGGTTGTAAAATTGATTACATTACTTCAATAATATCAAACTTGGAGTAAAATTTCATGTTTTTAAAACATTAAGTCAACACAAAATAGATTTATTTTAGTAACTATCAAATTATGGTATTGTACACTTTATAACCTTATAATATTTTAACCTAATAACAAAGAGAGAAAGTAAAAAAAAGTCAACAAAATTGTTTTAATACATACCTACTCTTTTTTATGAAAAATAATTATCAATTAATGGAGAATTTTCTTATTAGAAAAACAAAAAAAAAAACAACAATATTTTACGAGTTATTGTTGGCGGGATGTATTTAAATCCACGAACGTGCTCGTACTCCATAGAATTATAACCTGCAGTCATGCAGGCTTCTAACAAACAGCTGTTAATTTTTTAGCAACTAACCTGTATTTGGTATTCGAGCTTACTTTTCTTGTTACCAACTTATTTTTTTTTCTAAAAAAAAAAAAGGAAGAAAAAATAGAAAATGTAAAAACCAAAAAAAGAAAAGAAAAATGAAATAAAAGAAGGACGGAAGGGATTCGGGAACTGGGTAGTCTCAATTTCAGAATGAATAACGACTATTGTATAATGCTGTCTGCAGTAATTTCCTTCGATAATCGGCCAGATGACACTGTAGAGCCCTTACAGCTGGATGATGCAATGGATAATTTTCCACCTGGGTCAAGTAGCGTACTGCTTCAGCCATACATTCAGCATAACCGCTCACCATTTCTGCTACATCTAAAAATAAATGAATATATAAAATATAAACAAAGTAAAAGATACAGAAAATTTGATTAAAAATATTAAGAAAATAAATTTTTACTTTCTAAAAATACTATTAAAGTATTGCGATCGTGTCATATTTTCGATATCGAGATTTCACTGGAAATAGACGTTTTGATGCCCCCTGAGTCCAAAAAAATTGTTTTTAGTAAATGGTATATGTTGTATGTACATATATATGTATGTGAAGAGCATAACTCAAAAACAAAAATCGCATAAAGTTCATACTTGTTTGGGTATCAGCATGGTCCCGACGGGGGGACTTATCTATCAAAATTCCTCAATCGGAAATACCACTTTACCGAATGGATTTTTCAGTTTTCTAAGATTTTCTCGAAAACGGTTTCAACAATTTTCTTTAAACTTGTGGTATATTGACTAGACATACAAAGAGCTACAACTTTTATTTTAAACATTTCTGTGGAAGATTTATTTAAGGTGTATGGTTTTTTTTAACTTATAGTCAAATATGAGCCTACAAAAGCATATTCCCATTGTTTGTTCCATCACTAAATAACCATAAACACGCCCTTTTTGTCCAGTTAGATAATAGAAAATAGAGAAAAGAATCAATAAATTCGTATTTCCAATCAATCGATTTTCTTCATACACCGAATTGTTGCAATAAATTTAAATGTGTTAAATATATTATTTGACTGCGTTCGTACAATATCCTGAAATGTCGATTTGGAGGGAAGCCTAATATTATTCCTGCCCCAAAAATCTTCTAAAACAATTTTTCCAGTAAAATATTTCAAATATTTGCAAAAAAGGTGTGTACAAAAAAAAATGACCGTTTTTCTAACTAAAAAACTTCCATGACCCCGCATGACTTCAACATGCGTTGATGTTTACAAACCCAATATTATATTAATCTTTAGACTCTATAGAGTATTTTTACAGATATTGTGTCCCCTTCATATTGTGAGCTTTTTTTTTTAGAAAACATGACTACCTTTGTCTTACGAAATGTTAGCAAATGTACGTCACACCTGAAACAAAAACAGGCTACAACAGCTGAAATGGCTACAGCATGATCTATGTGAAATCGAAGGGGAAAAATTCCTCGATCACGTACTGCCCGTCTTTAGTTTCAAAAATTTAATAGTGGGTGACACGAGCTTAGAAAGAAAGACAGGTTCAGAGCGGCCATCATCTGACCTTAATGAAGTTTCACGGGAAGCTGTAGTTCAAATTCAACCTCAAAATATTCCTCACTACTTGCTGTAAAACTGACAGTTTCTAAAGACACCGTTAGCCGCCATCTCCATACAAAGGGAAAAGAAAGAGTAGTGCCGCATGAACTTACACCTCAACAGCCCGCTAGGAGAATGGATACTTGCCAACTTCTCGTAAAAAAATCCATCTGATAAGAAATGGATTTTTACTGGCGAAATCCTGGGACAGGATAGTTGGAGCGCGGTCATACGACATTTCCGGTTAGTGTAAAAGGGCAATTGGAGAAAAAGTAGATTTTCTGCGTTTTCTGGAACTATAAAGGAATAATTCATCACGAAATGGTTTCCAATAAACTTTCCATGAACTCCGATCTTTACTGTCAACAACTAAAAAGAATGTACTCAAAATGGCCAAGCGTCAATCACAACCAAGTTTTGTTACAGCAAGATAATGCTCGGTCACACAATTCCCGACAGACTAAAGAAAAAAAACTGAAGAACTTGATGGCATTGAACTTCTTTTACACCCGCCCTATAGTCCAGACTTAGCTCCATCCGATTACCATTTGTTCCGGTCCATGACACACTTTATTAGCGGGAGAAAATTTACTAATTTCACCGAAGTTGAAACTGGAGTGCAGGTTTTTTTTTTATTCCAAACCCCCAAGGAATGGGATCAGCGAGATGGCAACAGATGGCAGAATGATGGCTTACAGCAGTCAGTGACAAGGGTTGATTTTTTTATTGAAAGCGGTCATTTTTTTTGACATCCTAATAGTACTTCGAGTCCTAATAGTACAACTTTAACATATAACTTTCTATCCGATACCAATGGTGATGCCCAAAAATATCAAACTTGAAGCTATACTCTTCACCACATAGCCAATTTCTAGAACCACTGTGTTTCATACTCAGACTTAGAACGAAGTAGATAGTTTACGAAAGAAAATCGTGGGAGCCGTTTTCGAGAAAATTACGAAAAAGTGGAAAAAATCTTTCAGTAAAGTGGTACTTCCGGTTGATGGATTGTTGCCAGAAATATTCTTATCTGTTGCGGTGGTAGTACTAAACGGGATACCAAGTTTGAGGTTCCTAAAAACTTTTTGTTATTGATATATCATTCTGTTAACGCACACATACATAACCTATAGTCTTGAAACTATTAAATTTGAAATTATACCGTTCACACACAAGCCCATTTCTAAAACCATTTTGTTTCAGAACCAAGAGACTTGAAAACATATATATTTCCGGTGTGAAGATACAATTTTGAAAATCTGACACGATTGCAAAATGAGAGAAAGTAAAAAAAACAAAAAAAAAAGGGTTTTACTTGTTTTAGTAAAACTTTAATATCCAATTAAAACTAGAGTACTAACTTTGTAACTTTAAATTAAAATACAGCGTGTTATGGTGCTACAGAATGATAGCAAAGTGATTAGTATGATAAATTCACATTGTAATGGTGATAAATTGCTAGATATATCATTTTAGATTATCCCTACCAATTAAATATTCACACCCTTGTAATATTTTAATTAAAAAGTGTAAAAAGAGCGGGAGGGGGCTTCTCATATCTCTTCTTCATTCATAATTAAAACATAAATTAAAAAATAAAATAACCCTCTCTAGTGGTGAAAATGTTAAGCCTTTTCATTATTATATTCATAATTTAAAACAAAAGGAAAATAGAATTTTCTTATCTCTTTCGTATAATTAAAAAATAGTATTTAATTTGTTTTATTTATTTATTTTTTTAAATAGTGTCCAATAAAAACTCTTTTCGTTTTAATTACTTCGTTTAATAAAAGTTTATTTCTATGTAAATTAATTTATGTGACTTTTATTTATAAGTACATTACATTTTATTTTCAATTATTTATTATTTACTTTTTCTTATTAATAATGCTAATAAAGTAAATATTCTTATAAGTCAAACCTTTAAAATTAAGTAAATACCGGAAACAGATGATTACATGTGTCTCGAAAATGGATGTAACGATTTTCTTTAACTGGATAGATATTAACGTATCACTATTATTTTAAACATTCTTTAAGGTAAATTTAATTTTATGTGGTTTTTGTTGAAGAATCTGTGACTTAAATAGCATAGGTTATCACATACATGTGTTTGTTCAATGTTACTTTCTTTTAGATTACAATGTAATCACTTCAAGTACAACTTGCCGCCAGGGTAGGTAACTTTATGTTAGGACAAATGAGTAAAATTTCAAATTTATAATTTATTAAATGCAATTGGAAAAAGTCGTATTAGTTTATCTGAACCAGATTATTTTTACTTTCTCTTACTCCCTTTCCTAGTAAAAGTAAGTTATTAGGGTCGTGTCAAATTTTCGAAAATAAGGTTACATCAGATCCCATGAATATGAAATAATTATTTCTAGCGATTCTGTGTGTAGAAAATATTTCAAAAACGAAAAACTGCGTTTAAGGTGTGACATTACGTTTAGGAACTACCACTGTATCTGACATCTGAACAAAGGATTTCAGTTTTTTTCCGATTTTCTTGAAAACAGCTTCAACGATTCTCATTAAACTTCGTACACACATAAATGCGTATTACTTCAGTATTATGTATGGTTGTGTCACCTATATAATATTGAATTACTGTAAAAGCATATTGATAGTAATCAGAATTTGTAGAAAATCGGTTAAACTATAGGGCGATTTTACAGAATAGGTTTTTGAGTTTTTTTGGAATTGAAAACGACTGCATTGATTTTCCTATCACTTTTATTTCAAACAGTTTTGCGTAAAAATTGCTTTTAAGCGTTTTCTGCGGTATCTAAGATATTTCAAACGATAAATTTGAGTTTATGCAATGTTTCGGCGCTATCTTTAGGATTATAGTCTAAACACTTAAAATTTCTATCTTCCAAAAGGGGCAGCCAAAACCTCCAATCTGTACTCTAACCCCATCACTTCTATACTCATATTAGGGCAACTAGGTAATAATTTTTAATTTAAAGAATATTTGTCAGTTTTTTCAATGTTTTAGAGATACAATTATAGAAATAATGAAAATCTGGTATAAACAGTAAGAGCAAGTCGAGTAAGTTTTTCTTACCAGATTATTTTTAACGTATTATCACATATCAACAAGATTCAAACAGCTAGTCTAATATTAAAAAGGCAATCCAGTGTTTCAATTAACTAACATCTGTCCCACACGATAAGCTCATGTAATTTAACTTGTAGCGGAAATTCCCTGAATATTTGTGCAAATACTTAAGTCCTTAGATAAAAAATAAAATCACTTTTAGGCAGATAGATTCAAGAGACTTTTGTCAACATCTTTTAGAGGGGAGTATCCAAGTTATTAACCATGTAAATATCCCTACTTCTGGTACATTTGCCAGAACTACGTTTCGTTCTTCACCTGCCGGTATACTACACATCTGGCGGCTGGCTTAATATCTTCAGAAAATAATCTTATTACTTTCTCTGAATGGTGTAAGACGAAGTACTCCCCATCCGGTCAATTTTTCAAAATTGAATTTTCACCGAAGGCATATAAGCTGTGTGTGTGTGTGTGGGTGTGAAACACTCACATGACTGTCTCTTACTGCTGTTAATAGACACAATCATTTATAAAATGACTAATTTTCTTTACGCTCCAAATTTTACTCATTTGCCCTGATAGATATAGAATAATAGTATGGAGGACAAGTATCTACCCCGGGTAGGTAGTAGAATGATCACATTGTAGTCCAGAAGGGAGCAACAGTAATATTAAACAAATAACGAAATCTAAAGTCCCAGATTCCTTAGAACTAACTAAAATCAATTTTTTCGAATAGAAATTCTTTTATGGAACACTCAGACGACCTTTTCTTACTGCAATTAAATGGACAATGCAATGCAATGTTTACAAAGGTTTAGTTTGGCTGGCCATAGGTGTAGTAGGGATTATAGATATATACAGCTACATGGCCCAACTCTGACCTAACCAATTACATTTCAACATAACTGACATGGAGCCCCCTCAACACATTATATGCATTTTTCCGGAATAGTGTTACAAATAAAAGCGATAGGTTATTGTATGTGTACAGTTAGTATTCCAAGTTAAAAGAAAATCCCTAAAACCATGTTTGAGTAAATTCCAGAAACTCAAAAATCTATTCTGTACTATTTCACTTTCTAGTTAACAGATTTTCTATGAATTTAGAATTCTACAAATAATTCTACAGTATAAGTGTAGGGTATAACTCTAGATTTTACTGAAGTGATATTAAAGGGAAGCTTAAATTGCTATTCCCCTAGAAAACTCCCAAAAATCAATTTTCCTCCAGAAATGTTTCAAATAAAAGTGATGGGCATTTATGTGTAAAGATAGTATATGAAATCTGAAGAAAATTGTTGGAGCCATTTTCAGAAAAATCGCATAAATGTGTTAGAAATCATTCAGAAAAATCGCATTTACGGTTGATGGATATTTTTTTTTTTACCAAAAACTTAGTAACAGACACGGTAGTGACACCTAAACGGAATACCAAGTTTGAACTTCCTGCGACTTTTCGTTTTTGTTCACATATATACATACGTATTATGTACAGCCCATTCTTCTCTAAAAAAACTTCTTTTTTTCTTACTCAGGGGACCTCAAAACGTATATTTCCGGTGAAAACTCAAATTTGAAAATTTTACGCGATCGCAAATACATCCTGCTTAGATTGTTATAGGGGATTATTGCAGCCCGACCTGAAAGATCTATTATGCCCCCCGGAGCCTTCTCAGTGCAATGCCGCCCTCCGAGCAGTGCTTTTAGCTACAGAAAACACTGCCCATCATCTGTCAGTGAGCTTGTAGAGGGTCCTAGGAAGAGAAAATCTAAGGGCAGCATGCTGGATTCGAACCCGGGACCTCCGCGCTGCTAGTCCAGCGTGCTACCACTGAGCTAATCCCTTCATTCAGAATACATCCTCTTACTACGTTAAGAGAAAGCAAAAATTGCAGGAAGCTTGAACCTAATATTCCGTGTTAGTACCACCATGGAATCTAAACAGAAAGTTTCCTCCAAAATCCACCATCAATATACGACTTTACACAATTTTTACTTGTTTTGGGCATTTTATAAAAATAAAAAGGTTCCAATAATTTTTTTTGAAACTTGAATGCTAACTGCACATTTATTTCAAACTCTCACATTAGTTAATACGTTTTTCCGTAAAAATTGATTTTAAAGGATTTTGATGAGGCCTTTAAACCTTATAAAATGTATTTCCGGTGAAAACTCAAATTGGAAAATTTGACACGATCGCAGTACTTCCTCTTACGAGCAGAAAGAGAAAGTAGAAATAATGAAATTATTACAAGATACCATCAATTAACAGCAAAACCTTAACTTGACGTTGATGAGCATTCGGCACTTTACCTTATTTTGCTCATGACAGTTTTAAATAAAAATGTAAAACAATATATAAAAAACATATACAAGCCACTATCCCTAAAGTTTCAAAAATTCATGTGTGTAAACTGAATTTGCTCTGTGCAAGTCTGTGTTGTCACACTGTCTGAAAAACGCATCCTGAAGATGGGCGAACGCCCGAAAACGGTCGATGACCACAAAATGAAGCAGGCTACCACGGAAAATGTCTCTGATGATATCTCCAAAATGCTGGCTTGAAGACAAATTTTAATTAAACTTGGATATTTTTACTTAGCCCTAACATAAATACAGAGGTGGCGGGGGTAAAAAAAAAATATTTATAATATTTTTTACCCAAGGCAGGTATTAGTTGAAGTGATGGATGGATGACATTGGGACCACAAGAGAGCGCCACAACATAGAACAAACCTACACTATTTTTTTCATCCGCAGATTCCTCCATAATACCCTAAAATAATTTTTGTCGGAAAAAAGTTTCATATAAAAGTGAAACGTTTATACCTGTGCAAATAGCATTCCAAGTTTAAGAAAATCGTTGTAACCATTTATGAGAAAATTTCAAAAGTCTAAATTAAGTAAAGTCGTACATCCGGTTAACCAATATTCTTCAAAGGAGTAATTCTAGCAATAGATTTATTATACCTTCATATTATGTAGGTTTGATAGAACCATACATTGTATTGCAGTGGTACTCTAGGAGAAAACTGCTTCCCAGAATTCCCCCTCTTAATTATCCTAGAAAAATGCTTCATTAATAGGATAGGCATTTATATTGACAATACACGAATTTTAAATAAAATCGAGAAATCGCGTAAAAGTGGAGACAAAAAAAATTATTCAGCATTAACAACGTAGGGTAAATGAAGAATAATGTAACAGAATTTTACACGAATTCATTAAAAGGATTTTGGGCAGTTTTATTTTATTAGAAAATGATTTTTATCTTTTTTCGAAAAGAACGAAAACTTATCTATTAAGAACGAAATAAATTGTCTGTTACAGAGTAGCGCAAAAAGTTGTATAAGAAAATGAAGAGTGCAGGTGTCTTTTTGAGGGCTATCTTATCAGCCGTGAATACCATCTGCTTCTCAGAAAAGAAATCAGGTAGATTTACCTTTTTATAAGTTAATTTTAGCTAAAAAGTTTATGATTATATCATTATGAATTAATGAAAAGAATTTATTTCGTTTATTATTTACCTTCAACATCAGTCGGTATCAGCACATCCATGTTGTCTTCTAAGGTTGCCTAAGAAGAGAAATTTGGGTATATAATTTTTGTTTTTGTATCAACTATAAAAACAATAATAAGATATTTAAATGAAATTCAATAAATGTATTAATTAAAGGAGAAAAATGGACAAAAGAATCGTACTTCAGCTTCAGAAATATTGCTGTCATCAATTAAACACGGAGTAATCCTTTCCTGCATTTTGTTTTTGATTTAAAATATTACTTAAACATTAATTCAGAACCGAAAAACCTTTTTTTGAAAAACTTCAGGTGTAAAAGTCACGTCTAAAAGAAACACGAACCGTCAAGAACACAAGTCTCCATAAAAATTAAGAAGTTCTCCACCGCAGCAGCCGATGGAGAATGAATCTCTTTCGGCCAGTTGAATTTACACCTGACTTGGCTCCATCACACCTGCCATGCTCCAGCGCTCCAGGCGGACCGTCTCTGCAACTAAAGAAGGCCCCTATTTTATTTTTTATATATACATTTACCTCTAAAAATATAACCGACTCCATAAATGAGTTTGTAAGGACTAAAAATCTTTCAACAGTTTGCCCTTAGTAGTGTCTTCCTATCTTACAAAACTAATATTAGTTATTTTTTTAATTATTATTTCTAATTATATTCACTTTTCTATTTATTGAATATATAATTATATTTTTGTTACTTAATTTTAAATAGTTTATAGGTAGAAAAATTAATTTAATATTTTAAAACCATTAAGTTGATTATCAATTTTTAAAAAAATATGATTAGTTATAAGAAATTAAGAAATTTATTGATATGGAAGTGCAAACAAAAAAACGTGGGCAGAAGTCAGTTGCCCCCAGCAACCAGAATGGCCGAACTAACTGGTAAGTGTATGCTTTTTCTAAAATTGTTTACTTTTACTTAAAAAAAGATTATAGAAAAATAGAATTATTTTATGATGTATTCATTTTCAAGTATTTTAAGAAAATAAATTGAAATTGAATTTATATTGTGTTTGTTATACAATTAAGTTTCATATAACAGGTGTTTTCGTTTTTGGTTATAGCCTTGGCTTACTTCGTCATAAATCGTTTTCAAGTTTTGTATTGTTTTAATTTTTTTTAACAATGAAAAGATTTACCTCTTGATTTAAATTGCTAAAATTACCATTTATTTTCTATTTTTTTGCATTCAGTATTATTTATTTGCTTTACATTCAAAGCTGGGTCAATAATCAAGTTTTCTCCAACCACACATCATTTGATCATGAATATTCCGGTAATTTTTTTAAAATTCGTTACGGAAACAACATTTCAGTATATTATATTTCTTTCGCTCCATATTTTAATGTGTAACCGTTTATTTTACCTTTAAAACAATTTAGTTGCTTGGGAGTTTCCAATGTAAACAGTTACTTAAACTAGATTCCACTATGGGTTTAAATAACGATAAAATGTCGCAAGAATTTCTAAAATTTGCACTTAAAAAAAGCTTCAGTTCTCTTTTATAACTATAAAACTTTTAACGGGTCTAGTATACATGTGTTTACCATAAGAGACTATAAAAGAAATGGATCATATGTCTTGGTTATTTATTTTAATTGTTAGCTTATTTTTTTTTTTTATTTTTTTAGAAATATGAAGTTGTAGTTTAATTAACGAAAAATTAAGAATATAATGCGAAAAATGTTCTATAAGTTTTTGATTTTCTAGTGTTCAGTTTTTTAGTTGGATTTTACTTTTGGAAAATAGTGCCAAAATAGGAGTAAACAAACAAAATTTCTATTTATTCCATTAAAAAAAAAATCAGGATTAATTCTTTAATGATCTCTTATTTGCTTGTTTAATATGATTTAATGTTACAACGAACATCAAACTATATTGAAAGTGATGACCTCTGTCAAAACAACGAAAAAGAGTAAAAAAATTAAATTAAAAAAAGGTTTATTTTATTATTATTTTTCAAATGCTTAGGAACATTTCATTTCGGTTAATTCCAGCATAATGGAGATTATTTTTACTTCGTTACGAGTTCTGTTTATTTTTTTTACTACCTTTTATTAACAAAGAAGAGCTTGGCACTTTGTCAAAATGTTTCTTTCTGTATGCGTTCAACTACTTAAATCCTATTTTAACCACTTATACTGAAGTAGTATTTCTATGTTTTTACATACGTTAATAGCTATATTTTTAAATTGTCACAGAGGCTGCGGAAAAAGAACCGATACTATTCGCATGTGGCTCCTGTGGTCGTACATTTCTACCAGAGGTACTTGCCAAACACACTAAAGTATGTGAAAAAACTTTAATGAAAAAGCGTAAAACTTTTGATTCTTCCAAACAAAGATTGCAAGGTACTGAACTTGAAGTCTATGCCAACTTAACACCAATAATAAAAAATAAGAAAAAAGATGAGGCAGTTAAAACGAAAACCAGTCCAGCCAAATGGAAGGAAAAACAAGCAGATTTGGTCAAGACAGTGCAACCGACAAAAAAGACCTCAAATACCCCAAGTGTAGCGATTACAGGTAAACCTTCCGATCATCAGAAATGCCCATTTTGTGAAAGATTTTTTGGCCCTAAAGCTTATGGAAGACATGTGGAATGGTGTAAAGGACAACAGCTCAAATTCAAAAATACCAATATAAACATTGAAGCCAGAGAAAGATTACAAGTTAGGACTGGAGTGAGTATAATTTTATTTTTTTAATATTCTTTTTTAAGTTTTTGTTATGTAACCGATAGATAAAGTTAAGTTGAACATTAGAAATGGTTAAAATAAGGTTATTGACTGCATAATGTTTTTTTTTCACTAAATATTCTCTGTATAATTGCATTAGCAGGTGTTAACTAACATATTATTTAGATATACCTGCATGAGTATGTTTAATATGTGAATGGGTCCGCAATAACTGATAATAATGAGATATTTGCCCAGAATTTTTGGGTTCATATCGGTTTCGCATTTTCGTCTAACCTTCTATATTAACTTAGAGTTTACTTTACAATCTTGTGTCTCACCATTTGTGTATTGAATGTAAAAACTGTGACTTTCATTTCAAAGTTTCTGTCACAAATGACAACGAATGATAGTATGAGGGAGGCTATGTTGTGTACATTTAGTATACAAAAATCATGTAGTTTTTCATTGTTTCATACATATTGGCATATATAATATAATCTCCATTACGCAATCAATCTGTGAAGTATGTGACAGAAACTACAGAGATACACATTAAATTCTTGCCATGAACTCCATGTAGTGTTACTAAAGTAATTTAAATCAAAGAATAAAGTGTCCTGCTATTCCATTTCTTTTAATCATTCCATAATCCATAACCATTTTTGATATAATTATCCACTTCCAGTTCTCAGATTAAGAGACAAGAAATTTCATCCGCTAATTTATTAGACGACTTGAAAAAATAATGCAGATGCTTCCTACCTTTAGAGCTGTGATAGAAATAAATGATGTTCTAAGTTGTTCCTACTTTTCAATCACTGTTCTATGAAATATTTTAATCTAGTGAATTCTTATAGTATGGATTATTTCAATTTTTGCAGTACCGAGCTCCACTACCAAATAAAGTCTTAACCAGAGATAAATACCAGCCTGGAGGCCGTCGTAGTCGTGATCCAAGTCTTACCAAAGGTAAAAATTGCTGCTTGCACTAATTGTAGTTTACCAAATCACTCTGCAAATCTATTCCATAATTATTTCGAATTAGAATTCTAAGAGTATCACTTAGAAAGTTTTGAGGTATGAAAAATTATTTATCTTTTCAGCTGAAAGATGGGATCATTTTTTACTTTCTTTTTTCTACATTATTATTATTATTATTATTATTATTATTATTATTATTATTATTACTATTAGTATTGAAGTTTACAACTCGATCAGAGTTCTCCTTGCTTACGATCAGATCGACGGAACTACAAAATTGCTGATTTTAAGTTTTTTCTAACATTCCCATTCAAGAGAATAAAAATGAATTGGAAGAACTTGTTACACGACACAATTAGAAACATTTACGTTTGTTTGATCCTAAGAAAGGTACCACTTTTCTTATGGGTATAGAGTAATAACCCGAAAACGACAAAAGTGTAGTTATGTCTGTCTGATTCTAAGCAATAGAACTGTAACTATAGTTACAACAAGTAAATATAATGGAAGCTAATATAATGACGAGATGCTAGATTGAAGAAGACATCCAGTGATGGTGACCTCCTTTATCATGAAACGTGATACATTATTTCATCGTATCATGTTTGTCACGTTCATCGTATGTATGTTTGTTATCGTATCATGTTCATCGTATCATAGTAGATCACGAGGCCATCTCCTCTTCAGTCTCCTTAGGGGATTACCTGGTATTGTAGGGCAGAAGCATATTCATGTTTTTATGGATAGGGAGGTTAATGCGAAAAATGGAGCATTAAGGATTTTTTACTGCAAGGGATGGATGATGCGTTGGAAATTGGTACGTCTAGTCGATCCCCATACTTCAATACACTGTGACCAAATTGGTCTTAATAACAGTAGATATAAAAGTCAAAGTCTTTTGTTGTTTATGTTTTTGAGGAGCCCTATCAGGAGTTTGAATATGTCAGAAGTTTTGAATATGTATATTCACCAGGGGTATTCGTCCACTGACCGCATAGGTGGCCCAGCTCCCGCGGCAGTGTATGACAGAACTTCGCTTATGTGTACAAAGTACAATATTAAATTTTCTCTGCAGTTGTTTCAGTAATTAAGAAGATAAATAGTATTATATTGTAATATCGGACATAACTCGACTTCTATGGGGGGTGATTTTAACAACTTCTGAGAAACAAAAATTAGAGAAGAACTGAAAACATGGGATGTTATTGGACAATCTCGGGAATTGGTCGAGCAGTTCCGACACAAGCATAATATGAAAAAAAATTTTACAAAAAAAACATTTTTACCTGAAAATTTTATTTTGATGTCCAGGGAAGGGGCGTTGACGTTACATATCCCACAAGAATATCACAACTACCAATTTATATTTACCTAATTATTCAGACTAGCTCAATGTTTTGAAGAATTTTTGAACACTGGAAGTTAAAAAAGGCAATAAAGAAAATCGTGTGAATGTAACCCATGAGATATATATGTAACCCATATATATATATATAAAATCTCAGAATAATTATATATATGTATATATATTATAATCATATATAACCATATATATATGGTTATAGATTACATGATTATATATGAATATATCATTTATCATAAGTTATACTGATATACTGGTATAAAGTCAGATATATTATTGGGTCTTATTCTGCTTTACAAAATGTTTCATATAAATTTGTTGTCGATAGTTTTCCTTTGCTTTGATAAGGAGTGATTACTTTTTTCAAACAGGGTTAACGTCTGTGGCATCAAATTATCAATTTTTTTATTATTATTTCATATTCTATCTTCGATTGAAATACTATTTGTTATTTTTAGCTGATACAACAAAACCAAAAATAAATGAACAGGTAAATAGATCGCAGACGTTTAGTATATCAAAAAGTCCAGTGAGAGGGCAGACCACAGAACGGAGGTTAGTCTTATTATATGTCTTTATCTTACTTTTTTTTTTGTTTTAATTATTGTTGACTAATAAAAATATATAAATATATTATATTTTGCAGTAAAATAAATCAAACTCCAAATGTGAATTTAAAATCTCCAATGACTATGAGAAAAATTAATCTTGAGACTGATTCAACTTCCACGCCACTGAAAACTGTAGTTTCACCAAAAATAAGATCAAATTCTTCTTCTGAGAAAAGGTAACTTACTTTTTTTTTTTATAAAATTTGACAATATATGCAAATGCCATAAATATTACTTTAATCATGTGTATATTAATTAGTTAATTTTTACGATAATTTTCTTATTTTGATAAATTGGGGATATATTTGTATATAATTATTATTTATTTATTTTTTTGAAAAAATTCCAAACACCTAGGTAACTAAATGTCTTTGGATGATTCAGAATTTAAAAGCGTTAAATATCCACGTTATTTAAGGAAAAAGCAAACAATGAAATTAAAACTTAACGATACTAGCATAAATAATCAGTTACCAGGTTTAAAAGTTTCACCATATGTCCCAGATGTTCGATTAGATACATTATCAATGTCAAATACAGGAAATAAAGGTAGGACAATTATAAATCAAACTAACAATATTTTTAAAAAAGATAATAAAATTATTTATCGTTTGCCAACACCTTCTGATATACTTCGAAGTAAAAACGTGAACGTACCAAAAGTAAAAAAAATAGATAGACATGTTGTTAAAAATAATAAGCCGCTTGCAGGAACTGAAATTTCTGAAACAAACATTGATAAAATAATAAATCCTAAAAATGAAACAACTCCGGCGAGATCAACTCATATAGCTAATGATCCAGAAACGTATAGATTAATAGAAAGTATAACAAGTAAATCATCATACCAAGCATCTGATGATATAGACAATGAGATCAATACAGCTTGGGCTAAGTTTAAGGAAGACGAATCTTGGCATGATAGAATGAAGGAAATGGTAGCCAAACAAATTACTTTAGATCGTTCAAATAACGATGCTCATAAAGATAGTGCAAATTCAAGTGATAGTTGTATTGATTCTGAAGAGATGCTTGATATGAAGCTTGTTGAAGATATCAGCAGTATGGAAACTACATCATTTTTCAGTGATAGATATGAAACTGATCAGTCAAATGATTTAATTTTCATGGATTCATTTGTGGAACTTAGAAACGAACCAAATGATTCAGATGTAAGTTTAGAAAATAATGCAAAAATTGAATCTCACATTGATGATTATGAAATAGATAAGTCCAGTAATGAAACTTTTACTGTTACCAGTAACCATTTTGAAGAATCAAACAGTACAGATTTAATAAGCACAGTAGTAAATGATACTAAAACCGAATCACCATTTGTTACAAACAGCATATCAAACTACAGTTGTAGTACAACAGATTATTCTATAAAAGGTTTTGTAACAGAAGAAAATAATACAGAAAACAATTCAGATATGTATTTAATTTTGAAATCTCCAACATCAAACTGTGTTTCTGAAAATATATTTTCAAGTCACCCTTCTTGCCGTACGCTTATTTTGGATGAAAAATCGGACAAAAGTGATTTGGATTTTCAATCAAAAAACACTATTTTTGAGGATAAGTATTTGGATAAAGATGCATCTTTTAATTCAACAAATATGGAACGAGTGAACTGTATTAAGGACAATTTATTGGAATCTGCTGCTAAAATGAAATTACACCATTTTATTGAAGAAGATTGTATGGCAGAAGAAGAATATAATAGTGAATATAAAGCACAATCTAACAGTAGTTGGTGTAATGATAAAAGTTGGCCTGTTAATGCTGCAGAATATACAAGCAGACCTACTGAACCAATGAATACAAATTTATGGGAAATTATTGGTGAAATGGAAGAAATATATGAAAATATGCGAATTTATGATAATAGTAATAAATTCGCATTTTTAGATAATATAATCATAGATGATAATTACACAATTATAACGTATGATTTTCAAGAAAAAAATACATTTAATAAAATCATAGAGCTCCCTGATTCTGAAGATGAACCACAAATTGAAGAATCTAATTCTTGCACAAGTGATATAGTGGATGATGATTCTTTAAGCGTCGTTCATGAGCCTGAACTGGATCAGTATAAAATAATTTCCCCAGGCAATTCAGCCGTATACACAATATTTGGATGTTCAAATTCATTTTTGCTCTGTTTCCCACTACTTCTAACAATGAACATATCTTTAAATGAAATGTCAGCCATTTTTAATTTCCCCAGAAGATCTAGTAGAAGCAGAAATGAAAAACCCAAAGCAGGTAATAAATGTTGGAGAAATAAGTTTACATTATTACCATTTAGGAAATTTTCAAAACAGAAGTCAACTGATATTTTACAATTAAATGTTGATTTAATTGATAAATCTTTAGATCCAGCAGAATTCAAGCTTCCTGAGAAATTAATTGATGAAGAATCAAGGCGAAGTCAGGCTAATCATTTGAAATCGTTTTTAGAAAAGCCAGCTCTTCATCCAATTAATAACAGCCAAGTTTATTTAAACTTACAACCTGTAGATACAATATACGAAGATGGTAATTCTCCAACAGCAACAAGAGTCGATGAATTGATTGCTAATCATGATGATTCAAATTTTGATTTCGATACATATGAATATTTTTTTGAACATGAAATTGATGATTTAGAGAAAACTTGCGGTAAACATACTACCCAGTTTAGAAATAAAAACTGTGAGGATCATCCTTCCGCATGTGGTAACCCTGATTACGCTAGTGATATAAGTTCAGATGAATTAAATTGGGACGATAAGGAGAGTAAATATTTTGCTAGTTGTAGCAGTGGTGCGCACAGTGATGTTGATTATCATTCAGAGAAATCTTTTAGCCATTACCGCCATAATACTTACTATCCAAACCAGGATAATTTCACTGTACGTAAGACAAAAATTGAGTATTATGAAACGATTGAATATAAAAAAGATTCTATAGATTATCAAACGATAAAAACAAGTTGTGTTAAACTGCCTTTGGTGAATAATCAATCCAGTAGTAGTAATAAAGAATTAAAAAAAAATTGGAATTTTCCTTCTTATACATCAAAATGGATTGAAAATAAAACAACTTCCAATGGTGACAGATTGCAAAAGAAATATTATAGAACATCAAAACCAAAATCACTGGTGAAGTTGCCACCCTTACTATCGAAGATAGCTAAACAATCTACAAGGTTTGTTTTCAAACAAAATGTAAATTTAATTAAGGGAACATTTTCTAAATAAAAGTTTTTTTTATACGATCCAGCCCTTCCTAATGTTTCGATCCGCCGACATTCTTTTCATTTGCCCCCTTGCCTGCCCTAGACGTTTTATGTGGTCTTGGTACATTGATCACCGTCAATCTCTGGACCGCTTGCTGATGGATATGGCTTCCAATATCTTTTTCTCTTTCCCGCCTTCATCCATGCGGCATACATGTCCAAACCAAATTCAGCTGTCGAATTTCTAGGGTATGTATCAGTTATACCATTCCTAAGTCCACCCTAATCCGTGTATTCCGGATCCGAGACCTCCTCAAGATTTTCTCAAGAACCTCATTTTGGAAACGGTCAAATTACTTAAAAGCTTTTCATTTGTGATCCTCCTTTTTTGTGATTTTCCTTTCCTCGTTGTGCACAGTACAACAAAATAGGGAGGTGTATTTCCCCGTAGGAGAAGAGAATTGAACACTTCCTCAGGGAGTGTTCCCTGAGGGTTCCCAAGTCTTCCATCCTCAAAGGTG
Source organism: Triatoma infestans (assembly GCA_011037195.1). Classification (NCBI taxonomy): domain Eukaryota; kingdom Metazoa; phylum Arthropoda; class Insecta; order Hemiptera; family Reduviidae; genus Triatoma; species Triatoma infestans. The sequence continues at coordinate 92,219 of JAAEAF010003335.1, read as the reverse complement.
GATAAGGACTGAGAACTTTGTAAATATCTCCGGTGTAGGGCAGCAGCAAGCATCAGTAGGGATAAGGAGCCGAAGACAGTATTAGTTGGCTTGGGTACTTGTCTTATCACTAGGCGGAGCTATAGTGCAGTAGTGTAGCTAGTGTACTGTGAAGTGTAGATGAGACTCTGTAGCCGCGGTGAAAGCATCTCTTCTAGGCACCTCCTGAAAAATTTAAGGGAACCCGTTGTTGTACAGGGTTTTATAAGATTTCTTTAGCAATGGTCCATTCACCCGTTTGAGGAATTACATTGATTCAGAGTAATATAAATAGTAAAATAGTAGTAAGTATAAATAGACGGAGCACAATGGGCCATTGAGAACCCTGTGATCTAGAATAGCATATAAATATTAGTCTAGTAGTCTTAGCATTGTAACGAATTTATATAGACCTAAATTGTTAACTTTTTATTTTGGGGCTCAAACTTCTATTTCCGGTAAAAAACTAAGTTTCTAAAATTTGACATCTTCTTAATAAAAGTTGAAATAACTAATCAGATTGTGAATAGTTTAATCAACTATAAATTTATTGTCCTTTTGGATGTTGTAGACGGAGTGACTATAAAGCAATAAACCGACTTGAAAGATCTCAAATAATAATAATTAGAATAATCTGATGTGACTTCCTTGTTGGTCTCTTAATGTCCATAATGACATTGTAGTTATCTGTAAAAGTTTAGGAACGTGCTGGTGGAAGAGAATGAGTGAAATAATAGCTGAACTAGTTTGTCTAAAGGGCAAGCTAAACCCATTAATGCAGTGTGTGAGCGAAAAGATTAGGCAGGGTTACACAGCCTGCAGCGACACCACATTCCTTGATAGAGTAGCAATTTCATTTCCCCTTTGCAGATTCGTTTTTTTGCTTAGCGCTCTTCTTCTTTACAGTAAATAATGAATTAAAGTTAATTATTATTAATATATATATTTTTTTTTTTAAATTGTTATTCTAGAATTTTTCCGCAAGTAGTTAGACATGTTATAGCTACAGTGCTTCCAAAAAAAATTACTTTACAGTGAGTGATTCTTAATCTTTATAAGTATTTTTTTGACAATTTGCACTTGTGTAAACCACTCGCATGACTTTTCTTATTGCAATTTTCTACATTTGTTTTTCAAATGTGGAATCTTTACTAAACATTTAGTTGGCCTTACCTTTGACGTGTAAAGCTGGAGATTATTCTTATTGGTTTTTTATTCTAGGAGGCTATGGAATGTAACAACATTTCATAGTAGCGCCTCTGTCAGACCAAACAAAACTTGTGACTGCAATTTAATGTTATGCCAAAGTAACAGATTCCCCATTCCCTCTCTAAAATCATTTTTTTCCGGAATAATGATGCAAATAAAAGTGATAATAATTGCATTCCAGGTGTAATGAAAATCTTTGGAGCTGCTTTGAGAAAATTCCGACAATTCAAAAATCTATTCTATGAAGTCGCAGGTCCGGTTAATCAATTTTGTTTTATAGGTAATACAATCGTACATTTATTGAAGTGACATTAGTGTAAATTTTATCGTTTGAAACCTTCCTGAAATCAATTTTCCTAGAGAAATGTTTAAAATAAAAGTAATCGAGTCTTTGTATTATGCGAAGTTTATAAAGTAGATCTTTGGAATAGTATTTGAGAAAATCGCAACAAAAAATAGTGCAGAAACTCCCGGTGCAATAACCGTATTCCAGTTTTACAAATTTTGACCGAAACTTCTTGGCTTCTTTCGCTTGAGAGATATTTTGTTAATGCAGACCACACACACATCACTCGCTAAAAACATTTTTTTTTTATATTAATGTTCGAGTCAAATTTATTAAATTTGATACGTCGTAATACTTGGTAAGAGGAAGTAAAACACAAATAACAACATGATTTGGCACTAGTTATTTTTTATTGTTTCTATTGATTTTTGAATCTTTTACAATTTTATACTTTTCTTTTGTATCCGAGATGCATGTTTAGCCTAGTTCACATATTTTATATTTTTGTTTTATGTTTCTGATATTTTCTTTTGTGAGATGTTACATGGATGCATGTTAATTCACATTGGACAGATCACTCGATTGTCTGTAGACATTATTGTGAGATAAAATATTTTAATAATGGGTAGACATTGAAATACATTCAATGCTTTTCTCTCTGCAACATTTTGCCTAGGGCAACTTTTTGTGGCCCTGATCCTATCGTCGTGTATAGCACAAGTTCTGAGAACTCGTACAAATATTTCTTCTGAAGTATTGAATGTATAGAAACAATTGTGCATGCACATTTCAGCTGGGAAAATACAGCTTCCACTATGCGAACAATATTTTCTTGTCGTTATTTTGCCTTTTCCTACCGATTTGGAACTGTTAATTACAAAATCTTTGTGAGTGAAGTATACTTTTGCAACTATGGAATGGGCAAATAAAAAATAACCTTAAATTCTACCTTACCTTCATTAAAAAATAACAAATTGAAATTCTACCTTCACATCAGAATCATAGCTTGCAAGATTACAAAATCGAAAAAGGGACATAGAATCAGAATTTGTTATTTTTTTTGGAAAAAATTATTGCATGGCCTGGACAAATTGCGAATTTCTTTCGTTTACAGATTCTCGCTAACATTTCTTACGTTTCTTACAGACGCTCATAAACATTTCTTACGTTTATTGAACAAATTTTATGCAGATCTTGCTTGATAGGCGACATTTGGTCCATTTCTTTGCGCTGTATTTTCAGAAATTTTTTGATAGCAATATTTTTAAACCTTTGATTTTAAATTTTAAGTTTTCAATGAATGTTTTCAAAAGTTCACCGAGAAAAATGGTTGCGCCCACAACTTAAAGCAAGCGCTTTGTACAAAAGCAATTATCCTAATAAGAAGCTCTTCGCTTCTTATTTAAAGTACATAAAATAATATAATCTAAGGATAGAGCAAAACGCTCCTCTTTACCACCATGTTGCTTGGTTGGATCCTGAATACAAATACAGATTACAAATAGTTTTGCATTTTTTTTTGCAAAGTGGTTTATTTCTTTGTTGGTGGGCACAATTTGAATGACTGTTCGTAGAACAGTATATATGCAATACTGTACAGATTTACCCTTACGGATATCGTTTATGAATTTATTGCAACAGCATCATTTTGATACCTCGCACCTTCCGCGAGAATCTGTAAACAAAAAGGTAAAACGTTAGTGGATCTCGTGCTGTCATCCTGTTAGAATGTATTCGCCATAAATTGCATACTTAGCTCTTTTAGAAATTTTTTTTTAGAAAGGTACACTTCCCCTATACTCTTATACTGAGATATCATTGCCACTTCCGAGATGTGGCGCGTCACTGGCAGAATTCCATTCCTGCAACGGTAATTAAGGCAATCTTTAGTTCACCACTGCGCATTTCCCTATATTTTCATATATAACAACACATTTAACTCAGAACACATGCAAGAGAATCACGAGAAATCGTCTAGGTCGCAATGATTTGGGCTAAGTTCTTATCTTTCAATGCTTACATAATGCGAAATATTACGCAATACTATTTTTTCCCTTTTCAAGTAGGTATTAAAAAAACAGTTACTTGGAACAGAAAAGTCAGACGACATTGCATCTCCAAGAATGTATCAGATCTTAAAGGCACTTTTGCACTTCCTGCACAATTAGTGCAAATATTTCGAATGTGTTGAATAATTGATTTGTCGGAACTTACTGTTCGCTTCCTTAACAGATATTCCTCATTGCAGGAATCGGCATCTAATAGGACTATTCATTTTATTTAATAATATTGAGTAAACATATGATTTCTTTAAATGTTCATTAAGTGTATTGATTAGTTATATAACATTTTTTTTTCCCATAACAGTGACATCGATAGATATGATCCTTTTGCATCAGCTGAACAACAAATGATGGAACTATTTAGTTCAGATAGTCAACGAGAAGCTACTAACGAAAACAAAAACCAAAAGAATGACAATTTCAGCAATAACAACAACGTCAGCGAACGATATACTGAACAAACCACACCAGATCTCCAAAAATCCTCTACCACCTCTCCAATAGAATCACCACCTCCTTTATCTGCTTTTGCCGTTTATACGAGAAAACCTACGCCTACTGATAATTTATTAACATCTTTAGATGATAATAAAGTAGCCAGTAATAATGATAATGAAATAGTTGCTGATATTGATAATAATCTTGGTATTGTAACTAGGTCATCGCCAATTGCTTTAATAAATAAACCTCTTGACGATTTGGAAAAAGAATTATTGTTAAATAATCTTGAATCTTGTTCGGTAGTTAGCATTGATTCAGTGGTAGATTGTAATAAAAATACTCCGTCAGCATCATCATCATTAGCCGGTGGGAAATATTTCCGTTCAAATAGTGATATTGTCGCGCCTAGGTATAGGCCGGCCGGAGGCGATGGTACATATAAATCAAATTCAGCCGGAAGTGGTCGATCATCCAATAAATATAAATTGAATATGCAACAGATGTTATTTGGTGATAGTCCACCCCCGTCCACACTTGCTAATAGTAATTTAAGTGTAACTGTTGATAAACCTACCGATGATATAAATGCAGCTACTGTTGGCCTTTTAGAAGAATGTGAAGCGGAATTAATGTTAGAATTGGAAAAGATGCTGAACGCCCATTCCTTAGCAACCACAACAACTAATACACCACCTTCTCCACAACTTCCTTCCATCCAATCTTCCTTTGCTATTTGTTCCAGTGATGATCAACCAGAAACAGTGGACAAGCTATCTGGTGATAAGAGAAGTGTAGGCAATACAACTATAGATTCTGCGTATAGTAGGTAAGTTTTTATTTTTGCCCTTTAAATTTTAGTAATTTTGTTTATAAAATTTGTAAAAGTGTTGTGTAAGTTCTGGTTAGAAGTAGCTATTTTTGAACTATGTTTTCTACGATTTAGGATCCCTTGACGGGTCCACTTTTAAGCGAATGTAGCAGTGATTTAGGAGTCTATTTTATTTAGAATTTTTGTTTTTAAGAATCGCTTTAAATTATTTTAAGAAAAGTCATATTTAAAAACGTATTCTACGCATGTTGCAACTGTCTCATGAATTTTATTTTGTTTATTATGTTTATTTTAAAATTAATGTATTCATGCATTATGTTGGTCTATTCTAATGTACAGTTTGACGCGGGTCCTATCAGAAGGAGGAGGAGATACAGCCAAGCTTGAACAATCGAGATTTTGCCATGAATGTGGGACACAGTATCCAGTTGCTGTGGCTAAATTTTGCTGCTATTGTGGTATGCGGAGAATAGCTATATAAATATTTATATAAAAAAGTAATAAAAACATTAAAAAAAAATCCGTACTTAACAATAATTAAAGTTAAAAAGAAAAGTAAAAGCGATAATAATATAATCGTGCAATATGTAACTATACTTTGGAAGTTTTAGAAATAAATAATAAATTTATTCTAATTTAGAATTACATTAAAGAAGAAAAAATTAATAAATAAAAGGTTAGTGCTCTTATTTCGGTGGCTTATAAAAAGATTGCAGCTCCCAAAATTGCTGCACCTTATACAATACAAAGATAGTGCTCTTATGATTGATGAAGGAGAAAACATGTGCCTATTGTTGGAATTAACAAATTATGTTTTATCTTTAATGAGTAATAATTTTAATATATGTAATACATAGGACCATTGCTGAAGTATCTATTTATTTCAAATTGATACTTTAATTGATTCAGTTTTAGACAGGTTTTTTATTTACGAATATTGTTTTAATTTAATGTTTTTTTTTTATTAAGCCCAGATAAATAGATTTAAACAAAACAATAAACCACATTATGTACCTAGTCATAGCGATAACTATTCCTCATAAAAGCAGATAAGAAGTAATCGATTATTTATGAATTGTATTTGCATTGTTTTTCTTTTTGTTAAAAGTTTTGTACAATATCGATTTATTAAGTTTACCACAAGCTTGGAAGTTATATTAAAATAACATCACTAACATTAGTAACTTTATTTTAGTATTATTAAAGCCAAATTTTTTTTTTTTGTATTATTAGTACGCGATTAATTTTTTGGGTAATTATGTGTTTTACAAGATTCATTAGAGGGGAAACCTTCCCAACTAACATCCTCCAGTAGCATCCCTACTACAGACAAATCGATATTTAGTCGCGTTACCTTGCTGCTTTCTGATTTCTTTTCATTCTGCTTAACCTGCTGCCCTAAAAACACAAATGTTTCTGTTTCACAATTTCAAACAGTTCCATTCACCATATTAATGTTTGTTTTCAATCTATGAATCATTAACAAATATATTTATTTTTCTAAATCGTGTCATAACATCCATATCTGTAAAAATAGTCCTCATTATTTGTAATTGGACAATTTTCATTATCAGCAAGATAGTTTAATTTCAAAAATTGTATAATCAGCCGTCTCTTCCAGTATACAGTTCTAACCCGCAATGTGGGAACAAAACTCACGGAATGATTAACGCTGGTGGTACTTATAATTAATGTCGATTACAAAGCAACATAGCGTTGCCAAGAATCCAGTATGTAAGTTTTTTCTATCTGATGCCAAAATCCAATTCACTAATAACTGACATTCGATTTGCTACTGATTCGAAGAAACATTATTTATTTCTCATTCCCATTCGTATACTGATTGCCCTCTTATTACGCCAATGTCTTATGAATTTAGTCCACTAATTGTAAGATCATTCCGGGAAGACCCATAGTGTAGCTTGTTTCAAGCATAATACTACGCAAGCCACACTCGCAACAATGGTCTGGTTGGAAGCATTTAAGGCTCGTCTTTAATCACGACCTATTGCGGATAGAGTAAACTGAGCCACAATTATAATAGACTCAAATACTTTACGTTTTGCTAAAAATTACACCTCACTACATTATCATTTCTTCTGCAACATCGAGAGTTCACGTGAAATCAAACCCTAAGTGAATCTTGGGCAGAAAAAAAAAACATTTCAAAAAATGTAGGGTCACAATTTTCACTCATTTTTCCAACTTGTTCGCCCCATTTTAAATCAAAGGAATGGTGAATTTCATAAATAAATAAATTGAAGGAACAATATTTAGAACTAACATCAGCAAGGGTGGCAATTGAGAAGAGTGTCCCGCCCTCTTGGTACTTGTATAACTCATAATTCCCATTTCTTGTTATTATCTAGTCTCTAAATATTAATTTTTGTTATTAGCGTTCTCTATATGATTTTTATTTTGTTACCATATATTTTTTTTTAATTTCTAAATCTTATGTCTGTTTTGCCAACGAATATATCAGTGGCGTGATGTGTATTTTTTTGTAATTTATGTAATCTGAAGCAGGATAACTGAAAACAGGAGATGGGCTGCATTATACTGGATAAATGAATTGATCTCTATATAGTAATATTTGTTTATAAAGTTTGCCCTTATTGCCAAAACAATAACAGATTATTGTGTTTATTTTTTTATTATATCCTGTAGAATTGATTGCTGTTCATTTAGCACAAATATTGAATAGATGATTTATTTTCAAATCTCAAAAAAATTCGCCACTTAATCTTTCCATCACCTGTTAAATGCTTTGTATAAAAAAAAACGAAACGTCATGAAAATTTTGTAATCTAATGTTCATTTTGTGAGGCGAACTATTTTTTTTAGAATCTAAGTATACCATTGATGCCTTTGCTGGTTTTTATTTGATTATTTTTTATTTAATATAAAATATTTTCTACAATTAGCCTTATATTTTTAGAAAATGAATGAATAATCTCTTCTAATAAAAATTGAAAATATTATTATTTTATTACTTTAGTATTATATTGTTTAACTGTGATAACCAAAAATGAAATTAAGATATTTTTTAAATAAACATTTAACATTTGAACTGTATATAGTATAGAAGGGTTGCCCAAATTAAAAGATCAACAAATTTGCTCGAAAACTGAAATCTCCTTCGATGTGTTTCCAAAGTTTTTTATAGATCTTTTTAGGATTCCGTTTCATACATGAATACTTATTCAAATGGATATACTTTTGACTTTTTATTCTCTTACCATTTCTAAAAACCCTTGGTTAGCTTTTGTGTCTACCGAGCAGCTTTCTGACATCTCTGCAAGAAATTAATGATTTGTTAGCTTTTTTCCCCCATATTTCGCAGATCCTCCTCCACATCTTGCGTCCAACTTCTTTGTCTGTCTCTCATAGTAATAAAAGCCCTTCAGATCTTTTAGCAATTTGTTTCGTTGATCTTTTATCCATCTTACCATATTTTCTTCTGATTAACTTGTCCAAGCTCTATTTATTTGTCGTAATTTTCCCCATACTTTTTACCATACATTTGGAACCACATTTTCTCCTAGAATGTCATCTTTTATGGGGAAATATTGTTGAAATTTACGTGGGTCCGCAACGCTGGATGACATCTAGCATTTCATCCGCCATTACATGCATATTTATGTTGTTCCTGATAGGTTGCAGATGATTTTCCAAAGACAGGGCATAGCAGGGCAACTTCGAGAGTTCACATCAACTTTGTTTCTGTCACGCACCACACTGGTAGATGCTATGACGGATAAAATCCTTAAACTAACTTTTTTTTTTACCATTAGGTGTCTTTTACAAGATGCTCATTTTGTCAGGTCAAAGTGGGTAATTAAGTATGGTGTAATTCCCGTTTCTACACTTGAACTAAACATATTTACCAAAACCGAAATCTCATACAGTAAATACCTATTTTATGAATAAGAAAAAAAATAAAATAAAATGTAAGTTTTACAGTTTGTATTTCTATACCGTTCGATCCGTCCTTTACAGTACAATTTTAGCCTTTATAAATATGGAAGGAGTGTTTTATATAATCTTGGGTTTCTTGAATTCATTAAGACAGGGAGGTTGTGAAATTTTTTAAATATCCGTCACAAATTTTGTGTGATGAATAGATTATTAATTAAAAACGTTTATTTAATGTCAAATTATACATATTTTGTTGTGGTGGTTGGTTTTGCAGAGCTGGAAAGCATCGATGACATTTTCCGTGATATCCTGCTTCTTTTTGTGGTCATCGACCGGCTTCGGGCGTTCGCCCATCATCGGATGTTTTTAGTAAACAGTGTAATAACATAGACTGTATTTGCTCTGTGCAAGTCTAATTACTACACTGTTTACCAAAAACATACTGATGATGGACGAACGCCCGAAACCGTCGATGACCACAAAAACAAGCAGGCTATCACGGAAAATGTCTCTGATATACATATTTTGTATATGTATGAATAGATTATCTTGTGATCCCCGGTATCTAGAAAATTATAATTGTCAAGTTGTCTGAATTTATAACTTAAAACACTAAGCTCCCTGCTGACTAGCGCACCGTTCTTAACCGTGTGGGTTTATTGTGGTCTACTCAACGCAGACTTCCTAAACTACGCAAGAAACCTACCCGCCATACGCACTTGAAGTAGCTTACAGTTCCATTGGCAGTTTATCGAACTAATTATTTGAATAGCAGCATTTTCTTTTTTGTTAATAATGGGGGTCAACTTCGGAACATCTTCAAGCTATAAAATATCATCTCGTGTCAGTTTTATGTCTTATTTCCTTTATCATACTATCACTTTCATAGCCAATAAGCATTATCAGTTTACAAGGCAAATTTCGCCACAATTTAGTTTCATATGATTCTCATTTTTGTAGGTCTGAGTTCAAAATTGTGTAAAGTGTTTTATGTAGAGCCTAATTTATAAGAGGCTTAATTCCTTAAATTAGCTATAATATTGAAGGTAACGCATTGATTTACATCTGAACCATATTTTTTTTTTTCTACGCCTGATTTTAGGGCCCTTTAGGCCATAAGACATGTTCTAGCAGTCCAGTCTACTAAGTAATAAATAAGGATTCAGCGCGCGCGTCTTCCAGCCCTGAGCAGGTAGAAAGGTGGTTCTGGGTCATACCTCTGTAAATGTACATTAAACGTAACAAATTAGGTTCACATCAACTAGCCACTTGAAGCATTTCGCTGTCAATCAACGTATCATTTTTTAATAATAACTCAATTCTGCTACTACATAGCGCATTTTTGAATGAAATTTTACTTGAATAAGTGATTGGTTCCAGCAATGCCAGAGAATAACTTGAGATTGTGTGCCCATCATTGCATTGCCTTTTTCCTTAATATTTGACCGGTTTTGGATTTTCCCACCTTCGTCATTATTTGATTCATTAAGTTTGTTCTGAGAAAAGACGTTGATTTCCAGAGTACATATTATTATAGTATGTGAAAAACTTTAAAATTGGAAATCATATTAAAGACTTGGCGAACCATATTTTTGACAATGGAGGAAAATGCAAAACCTATCATAATTAAGAAATATGAATTCTCAGCAATTATTTGCATTCAAAATAATACGAAAGTAGTTGTTCATTTGCTGATATGGCGACTCGCCACGAGTCTTTTAATCAACTTCACGCGCAGTTAAAAGTTTAGTTTTTCCCTTTTGATAAGCAAGGGATGGTATTTGTAATGAACATCAGAACTGTGACGCATATTTAGATATCGCTCAAAATAAAAACTCAAGGAAGCACATCACTTTTAATAGCTCATTCTCTCACTTATTCTAACAGTAAAAGTTTTCGAGGATAATTGCTGATCCTATTATAACTGCCCAATCCCATACCTTGGTCTAAATCGGTGGATATCAATCGTTATATGTTGAAGCAACTACATGAGAAAGCCAAGTTTCAGACGAGTGCTGAGTAACTAGTAATCTTTCTGGGACTTTATCCGTCTTAGCATGCTTATTTTTGTTGTCTTTGCCCGGTTTCGGATTCTCATCCATAGACAGAATAGGGATATCAAGTTCTTGTAGACACTTCACTTCATCTTTGTTTCTGTCACGCACCACATTTGTTGTGTATATGTGGGAGGTTATCTGTTATGTGTTGTAACATGAAAACTTAAATTAATGAATGTTTCTAATAGTTCTTAGAACTTTTCGTTTTGGTGATTTCTTTTATCACATTTAGTAAAGCAGCTTTTATGGTGTTAATGTTAGTATGTGTGTTTAATAACAAAAATAGAATGATTAGAAATTAGATAATAATAAATAGCTTGGTTTCAAGATACTTAAAATTCAATTTTAATAGTGGTTTACTCTTCAAAATACGCCGTTTATTATGCATCATTATCTAATTTAATATCGTTTCGTTTTTGTTAAACACACATTTGCAGACATATACTAACATAATCTTATAACCTCTTGTATACAAACAAAAAGGGTGGTGCGCGACGTATTAGTTTAAGTCAACACTCTACACGCACCTGTAGCTTTATTCTGACGATAGATGAGAATTCGAAAGCGGTCAGGAACAACAAAACAATAAGCATACTACGATGGATAATCCCAGATGTTATCCAGCTTACAGACCCATCCACATATTTGACCGGTTTTTTTATTTTCCCACCATCCTCAGTGTTTGATTCTCATCAAGTTTGTTCAGAGAAGAGACATATTATTATATGCCCTTGTTTGTTATACTTACTATTTTAAGAGACATTTTTTCCCCTTAAGTGCGTCAATTCCTGTTGCATATTTGGATGGGACAGATCCTTTTTTTAAATTTAACACGCAAAATATAATTCTTTCATGTTTATTTACCGCATGAAAGTTTTTCACAATTTTCCATATATATTAATATATTTTTTAATTACACTAACTTATTACAGGTAATTTTATAAACCTTGATAAAAAAAAAATGCATTTCCTATAAAAAAATCTAAGAATGTTACTAGGAGAATCGAAAATAAAACGAGTCATTCAGTAAGTATAATCATAAAAAAAAATTAAATTGTAGACAGCTTTTTAAAGAAAGTTGCAGAATTTTTTTCCCAATTTTGATGCCACCGCTATTTTGTATTTTGCGGGTCTTGCTTTTAAAAATTGGGGCATCCTGTATACTTTTTTTTTGTAGCAACTACATAAATATAAAGACATTATTTACTTGGAAAAAGTTTTATGTAGTAGAAGTTTTTAGAAAATAGTAGGAATGGAAATGATAAAAATAACTAACCAGTTTTTATTTTTAATTTTTTTGTTCATTTAATTAATAATCTGTGTTTATGTCAAGTGTTACCTTCTTTTATGTTATAATTTGTACGTGTTATTTAATGATTTGTTACTGTGCTAACATACTTATGCATTACTTGTAAAATTTATGTTAATGTTCTTTATAATATTTACTTAATTGAACAAAAACAGGAAAAATTATCCGACTGATCATTTTATAAAAGCTTATTTTTGTTTTTGATAACTACTTTCTTTGTACTTGAATAATGTTTAAAAGAGGTTTCTTTAATTAAAAAGAAATAAAAATATTAATCAGTATTTACTAAAAGTCCCATTGAAATAACAATATCAAAAGCATGGTATTGCATTTCCCAAAATTAGTGTCTTATTTTTCCATCTTTCCTGGAAAAAATAAAAAAATCTGGTCTGAAACACTCACACACGCAAATACTAAGTTGACAAAATACTTTAAACTTGAAATTTTTATTAGAAACGTTAATTGGCCTTATAATTTAAAGGTGTAGTGGGGGCTGCTCAGTACAGGGATTTTTTTTTTTCTTATGAACTACCTGAATGTGATTGTCCATGGCAATGTTCCCTTCAAGCTCCAGAAATAACCCTAACTCCTAAAACCAATTTTTCCGGAAAAATGTTTCAAACAGCGTATTTAGGTATCCTAGCATTCCAAATTTAAAGAAAATCTGGTAAATTTCAGAGGATCCTTCAGATAAGTTGTAATTCCGATTACCTGATATTCTTCAAACTTGGAATACTAACAATGCATTTAATGGATGCTATTTTATGTGCGGTGGAACCTAAATTATAGTGATATTGCAATTTATAAAAAAACAACCTAACGATGCAGTTTCCATAGAGCCACTCAAAAATCTATTTTATCAGGAAAATGTCTCAAATAAAAGAGATATTCTGTATTTGTATTGTGGAAGTAATGTGTTTTTTTTTTGTTTTTTTTTTTGTAGCACTGCACCAAAAAGAGATGTGTAGTGGACACTCCACTGGGGCCAAGGGTGAGACTACTCACCTATAGCACCCCTTCCAGATTAAGTTCTCTGAGGAACCTCAGGATCTGGAAAGGTTCTAGAGACGGTATATCTTCCAGTCTAGGCTTCCAAATCTTTACTGGGAGTCAGCATCGCTGTCCGTTAGGAGGGATATTGGAGCTTCCGCTATCTCCCCACTGAATCTACAGGGGCTGGCGTTTTTTAGGCCCAGATTTTTTAGGGAACCCCTGAGTCTGCAAACCCGTCAGTGTACAAAACTTGTTTTTACTTAACCTGACGCACGCGTGAGATTTTTCCAGGTTATAACTGCCAAGTCAGTCTTAGCTTGTCTCGTCCTGGAAGGGTTTTCCAAAACTGTGCTCTCTTCACTTCTTCCTCCTAAGGAGTTCTTTCCAAAGTACTGGTACTTATTCCGCAGAGGGTTCAGGCCCCAAAAAAGGGAGAAGCAGCGCCTTTTCTTGCCAGGTTATTGGCCATCTCATTTCCTTCCACACCACAGTGCCTTGGCATCCAAAATAGGGTAACTAAAGGCCACTTCCCAGATCATTGAATGTGCTGAACCATTTCCATTCCATTTTGAACTGATGACTATGAACTTTGTGCTTTAATGGTGGCTGGGGGATAGGATTACGATCTCCTGATTCTGATACTGCTTAAACTGGATGCACCTTCCAATTGTGTAAATTTCCGACTGGAAGTTGGTAGGAAACTTGCCCATAGACTTAGTGTATCTGGTCTTCGGCCCAAATACTTCGGCCCCACAGTCTTTGACCGATTACCATACAATGCCATGTTCTTTAATACTAGACAGAGGGATCTACTACTTCACTTCTTTTCGGTCTCAGTTTCGAAGGAGGGTTTTTGACAAAGCTGTATTTTTTAGTAATTCCATTCCTAGGTGATTATGGTCTCTCACCATCATGGTGAACATCCATTTCAGGGTTCTTGGGGAACAGCTCTAAGTTTTACTTGCCATGCTTCTGCACACCATGAGAGCACGAGTGGCTTTACAATTGTTTCTATTGTGTCTGTTTCATTGGAGCTTACTGTCAACAGGACCCCTAGATATTTCGATCTCCTTTTTCCACTCTATCTCCGGTCAACTGTATGTTTTTAAGATGTAAGATATTTTTAACCGGAAATGTTCTTCTTCTAGTAAAGGGTACTTACTATCGTGGGTTTTGTTGGATTAATATTCAACCACACAGAAAGACACCCACTTAGTAGTAATTACTAATCCCCGTTGTATTATTTCACATAGCGTTTTTTCAAACTTATCTATGGCATTTAAGACAATGTCGTCGGCATATCGCTGACAGGAAATGTCAAGATCCAACAGCTTGCAGAGAAGATCATCAACCACCAGGCTCTATATCAAGGGAGAATAATACCTAAACGATATTTAATCGATAAATTTACTTAAAAGACGGAATTTTTACTAAATGTTTACTATCTTTAGAACACCAGGGGATCGGAACCTTACATTATATTGGACGTGTAATAAAAAAGGGATGATTAATGTTTCTGCTGCCCTCGAACCCTGGTTGATACATTTTTCTGGAAAAATATTCTTTATACAAGTAATAGATTATTTATGTTAGTATATATGTATACCTAAAGCAACTATTTGCCCTCACGCGTTGGTCTCACGGAATGGCTAGCGCACTCAGGGTTCGAGTCCCCTGAGAGCAAACATTGAAGAAAAGTGGGGAGTTACAGTTAGATATATAAGGTTAAGCCACCGGATACGGAGACAGCGGTTAGGTGTATCCAACAGACTACGTCCGGTGATATCCTAGTTGAGCTAGCGCGCAACACTAAGGATAAGGCTGCCTTCAAGACGGTTATTAGTAGCACTCTCCGAGAGAGAGAGCGACAGTTCGGCAGCTTGAGCCGAAAATTTCGGTGGAAATTCGTGACCTTTTGATAGCCTTACTTCAGAGGAGGAAGTCACGGAGACTATAAACAGCAGTTAGGAGATCACGCCGGAGATCTAAGGGTCCATCTCCCAAAGGCAAATAAAGGAGGTTGAAGGTAGCTATCGTCCAACTTGGTGTAAGGGGGACAAACGAGCCTATGAAGGATAGATATTTTAAGATAACTGGCTTCGCTGTAGGGTCAGCGAAGAGCAATAGGTTCAGATGTTGTAGATGCTTGGAATGCGGGCACGTTTCAGGAGTCTGTAAGGGTCCCAAATCGTAGCAATCTCTGTTACAGATGTAACATGGCAGGCCATGTGACGAAGACCTGTACGGCAAAAGAGAATACTTTATATTTATTTATTGCTACTTTATATTTAAACGAAAAATAATTACTAAAAAATCAGTAAAATTTATATGTTTTATTGCTTTTTATTATTGTCATCAGAAGTAATATAATAATAACTTGTTAATAATAATTCACTTTTCCTTACCAATTGCCATTTCAGGTTTTTGCTTCGAAGGTTTCTTCT
Organism: Triatoma infestans; assembly: GCA_011037195.1. Classification (NCBI taxonomy): domain Eukaryota; kingdom Metazoa; phylum Arthropoda; class Insecta; order Hemiptera; family Reduviidae; genus Triatoma; species Triatoma infestans. Next base: position 76,652 of record JAAEAF010003335.1, on the reverse strand, counting down.
CACGATCCATATCCTTAACTTGCTTAGTTTTAGTCTTCTGCTGTTTACTTCCTTCAGGTTGTTGAAATTTTACTTTTGCCGAATCTTTTGACTTTTTCTTAGATTTTTTACTTGACCCCATTTCTTTCTTTTTATCTTTCTTCGAACTCTTCTTTTTCTTCTCGGAAACACCCACCGATGCCCTTGGTACATTGCCAAAACTAATTGGCAATGGTGTGTTCAACATTGTTTCCAAACGTGAAATTCTTTCATAAATCTCGTCCATCGTGGTAACTTCAGGCAGTGCCTGATATGATGTATGTATCAGTTTATATAATGATGATTTTTGTGCAGCTGCATACGATGAAAATTCTGTAATATGGTATAGAAATACTTTTTGTTTTTTCTTCTTTTTCTTTAACATCATCACTTGTTTATATAAAAATAAACATTGTTGAAATACTTCTTGCAGTATGGTAGAATAATATTCAATCCAAGACATCTTGAACAAGAAATTCTGATATAAAAATACAATCGTATTTTATCTTATAACAATATTCATAGTAATTGTATTTGACGAATTATCTTCAATTAATTATTTGCAAAACATTTCATTTTCGTTAACAATATTGTATACATAAAGGATTTGTTTCAAGAAGGACTAGTGGTTATTTACCAATAATGGTTTGTGATGTCAAACACTGCATCCAGATGAGATCTGTGATTTCTGTTTCTGTTTACTATAAATAAATACTTGTTGGTACACACTTTTATTCGTTTTTACATTCTCTTACTGCTGACTAAGTGGAAGTATTGCCTTACGTTTGAAATTTTCGACTTTTCATCATAAATTTCATGTTCTCATAGTATGAAGAAAAATGTTCCAAATAAAAGTGATATTTTTCTATCTATGCAGCAAGCATTTCAAGTTAAAGAAAATCGTTGTAACGATCGAGAAAATTACAAACAACATAAAAATCGACTTTCTTCAAATTTGGAACTCATCAATGCTTCTCTGTATAATATTATACAGGTGGTAAAAACCACATATTATACTGAAGTGGCACTATCGAGTATAAGCTTAACCTCCGAAAAATCATTTCCCCCTGGAAAGTGCTTCAAATGAATGCGATAGGTATTTATGTGTGTGGATAGTATTGTAACGGCAAGTGGGAGGTTAGTGGATAAGGGAAGTATTAAGCTATATTGCGCTAGTAGATTTATGACATGATCCCGAGGTGGTCGGTCATCAATGAGGGGGAGCGACACGATGTACCGTCCACTATCGGAACGTTGGACCGAGCGGGAGAAGAGGTTCTCACAGGCGCGTTCGTCGGTGGTGAGAGGTAGATTCTCGGGCACTTTATCTACCTCCCAGAAGCGGCGTACGATCTAATTTAGGTCTTCCTCTTCACCTTGAGAGGGGCAGGGAGGCAAGATGCACGGAGGAATGGCGATTGAACAGGAGTCCCTGGAACTGCAGGGTTTTCCGACGGACAATTAGAAGGGGGCGGCCAGTCCACTGGAGGTGGTGGCGTGGGCGTGGAGTGCGAGAGCGGGAGCGAGTGGAAGCGGTGAACCGCACTCGAATCGGGTGTGGAAGAGAGCGATAAGGCCCGTAAAGGACCCAGCCGAGAGTGGTGTGAAAGGCGACCGGAGTGCGCAAGGTGGGCGGGAGTCTACCCGGAAGAAGAAGATAGGGAAGGACATCATTCCCAAGCTGAATGTCAATATCCCCGGATTATAGCGCCCTAGAAGCGTGTTATGAGCAATTAGAAAGAAAAGAGAGTCCGTGGGCTTTTAAAGATTAATTACGAAAAAACTAAGTAAATGTTGGCGACAAGGTTTGAAAACGTAATTTGTCGGTCTAATTATGTCAACATAAACGGAACTATAAACGGAAAATGTTGTTTAAATATTTGGGCAACACAGAGAAAGGTGACAAGCGAAATTAAGGAAAGATTATCGGTTCCAGATGTTGCTTCGCATTGAAGCGGGTGATGAATCAAAAGCCATTTCGCGCAATCATAAGCTCCGGATTTATAAGACAGTTGTGCGCCCTGTGGACAGTTGTTCGCGAGTGAAACCTGGTTACTTAAACGAGGTGACTGCGATATGCTATGAGTTTGGGAAAGAAAAATTCTGAATATTCGGTCCTAAGTTACAAAAGGGGGTAATGGAAAATAAGATGCAATCAGGAGTTAAATGAATTATATAAGTCATCGGATCTGGTCGCGGAAATTAAGGGGAAAAGGCTTGACTGGCTGGGACACGCCTAGCGAATGGATAGGAATTCATTAAAAGGCAAGTTGTTTAGAAATAAGCCCGAAGGAAGAAGAAACGTAGGCAGGCCGAAAAAAGATGGTTGGAGGATTTGAGAAAGCTCAAGATTAGGAGATGGTGGTCTAAGGTAGTGGACAGGAGTGAGTGGAAGAAGATTACGAAGGAAGCCAGGATCCTTTTTGGGCCGTAGTGCTAAAAAACAAAATTAATTCTTTGCAATAAACAACACATTAATGTAAATAAATAAATCATATACATAACCTCTTGTAGCCAATCAGTTAAATGCGACTTGTCCGCACAGTTGCACAATTACATATAGCCCTCGGACTCTCTAACCGATCACAAATTAACTAACTAGACACTCGACTTTCATGAGGAAATTTGATTTGAAACATATTGAAATTGCAAATCTGTCATCGCGCATGAATCCGAACAATCACCAACCAATGTGAGACTCTGTAGGAACAAATTTTATATTTGAAATGACACTTTTTAATAGAGAACCATTGGCTAAAAATCATTTGTTTTGAATCCATGTTACCCCCCCCCCCCCAAAGTACACTACCGCAATATACTTCCTCTACACAGCAAGATAATCTCGTTTTATTTGCGCAAATTAAACAGTAAATCTAGTTTTATTTTACAGTAATCCTCCCCTCCCAAAAAATGTCCTATGCGATTTTGATAGGCGAAATGATCTGTCCACATTGAAAATATTCGGATGTAGAGCATGGCATAATGTGACACCTAAGCCTGGGAAATTGGAACTCCGAGCAGTTCGTGCGGTAATGGTCGGCTACTGGATGTGGCTACAGATTGTGGTTACCAAGGAAAGAAAAATAATTAAGTCAAGAGATGTCAAATTTGATGAGTTTATCATGGAATACAAACAAAATATGGTCAAGGAAACTGCTCAAGACATTGTCGTGCCAATTCAAGGGATAGCAAATAACCTTGTGGTAAAAACTAATCAAGAGGGTGAACAAGTGGTACAGAATAATTTACAAAAGGGTTCTATTGATAAAAATGCGGAAGAGGAGATAGTTACTACAAACAGAAAAAGGAAAAACCTGGATGACTATGAGCTGTACACAGCTTACAGTTATCTATTGTCAACTAATGAAGAACAAAAACGTTTGAATAGGCCATGGAATCAGAAGAATGGAAAAGTGCAATACATTCAGAATTAGATTCGCAAGAGAAGCGTGAAACTTGGGCCCCTGTAAAATTACCTGAAGGAATGAAAGCTATAGAAATACGGTGGGTGTTTAAAATCAAAGAAGATGGAACCAAGGAGGCAAGGCTTATGGCTCTTCTTTTAAGTTCCTCAAGAAGAATGGGAATTTTCCTACGAACCGGTTTGTAGGATTCCTAATGTTCGACTCCTGTTATCAATAGCAGTCCAGATTTTGGCTCAAACTGATGTACTGTTGGCCTTTTTGCTTGGAGATTTAGATACAGAGGTCTATATTAAACCACCTAAAGGATTAAAATGTCAAGAAAATACTCTCATTCTTAATAGATCTCTATATGATCTCCAATCCGCTCCAAAATGTTGGAACAATAAATTTTCAAACTTAATGAAAAATCTCGGATTTACACGATCTGATTATGATTATTGTCTTAACTGTAAAGATAATGTATAGGTAGTTCTTATGATGCGATACTGGCTGACAGAGGAGAATGTAAATTCACTATTGAAAGATCTACAGAAGGATTTTAATACAAAAAACTTAGGTTGTCCCAAATTGTTTTTACGAATGGAAATTAAACATGTTAGAAATGGGTTACACTTGTCTCAAACTAAAATGATAGATCGTAAAAGAGTTTGGCATGGAGGCGTGTAGGACAATCTCAACACTGATGGAAGCTAAGTTCAAGGCAGATGAAAGTTTGGATATTGTGAAGGATGTGCCATATAGGAGACTGATATGTAGTCTAATGTAACTCTCTATAACAACAAGACCAGATATAGTATTCTGTGTATCATATTTGAGAAGATATTTCGACAAGCCAAACAGTCAGACATGGAAAGCTGGCCTAAGAATTCTACGATACTTAAGTTGTACAAAATATCTGGGCTCCCTATTAGTAAAAATACAGGAGGCTTAAAGGTATGAGTGATGCTGATTGGAGAGTTGATCAAAATGACTCTAGAAGAAGAGTCAGTGAATTTATATGCTTCCATGCTGGAAACCCTGTTGCCTGGTACTCAAAGAAACAGAGATGTGTTGGTCAATCAACAATAGAAGCTGAATAAATCGCGGCTGGGTTCGCAGCTCAAGAGTTACTGAATCTTCGTGCTGTGCTAAGTGATCTGAGCCAAAGTGAAAAGAGCAAGCAGTGAAGTGATATGTGAAAAAGTATTCAAATCTGTTAAAGATGTGCTTAATGAGAAAGGACAAGAGCTTGATGAAATGAAAGCAGTTCTTAAAATAGATAACGCCAGTGCGATATCTTTAGCAAATACATTTTCAAATACCAAACGAGGCAAATTCATAGAAATAAAGTTTCATTTCATCAAACATCTATGCCTAAATAATGTTATTAAAATTGACTATGTTAGTTCTAAAAGCAATATAGCTGATCTATTTACCAAAGCTCTAGGAGCCAAAAAAATTGAATCATTTAGAAATTCTCTGCTTAATATTTATTTTAATATCTTATTATTCCAGTTTATGTGGATGTGGTGTTTACTGGTATTCAATTCGATGTTGTTTTTTTTTTTTTGGTAGCCATTAAGAAATTAGTTAATGATTCATTTAACATGCATTGGTAATCAATGTCTTTCATAGTATATGTGTATAGGGAATAACTGCATCTCATTGAAAGAGGATATCAAGGAGAATAATTCAAGGAGTTCAATAGTTGTCATGTTGGCCGCTGGTGCTTGTACCCTTCTTGTTCCTGTACTTATTAAAATATAGAGCTTGGGGAAAGAGTTTTAACGTGTTGCCCTTATTTTCAGTTCAAAATCAATTTACAATTAAAACCGTTAATTGACAGTTGGGGCACAATAGATCTGATCTTTCAGGTGGCAGTGCGATAATCCCCTACAACAATCTAATTGACAGTTCAACTACGTACGACCTTCTATAAAATTTGAAAAATTATATATATATCTGTAATGTCAGCATTCAAAGTTTAAAGAAAATTGGTGGAGCACTTACCGAGCAAATTTAGAAACGTATTTTGTAAAGAACTTACAAATCTCCGAATCAACCGATACTATTTAAATTTGGAATTCTAGCAGAGCTAGATATACCTAATATTGTGTAGATGGTAAAACTGTTAAGAAACAATTGGCGGTGAAGATAAAAATAAAGTGATGCAATTATACCCCAGACTCCAAGAATTTAAAGTAGTATCAGATAAATTTGCAAATTATATTGAAATAATAGAAAATGCTTTTTGATGCCTGGAAATCAAACAAAATGAAGAGTAGAATACCATACGGTGGGCCACCAAACTCAGAGCACAGTTTCAGGAAAGGAAAAATAAATTATTAAAATCGCATATCGACCTTCGTAGATTTTCACTTGAACCTTCGTGTCAGAAGACAGTGATGGTGGCTGAGTATACATCGAATTTGAATTTCCTGTTGATAATTAATATCCCTCATGGAAGTAAGCGGCAAAAATAGAATAGCAATGCCATTATTTTAAAGTTTGACCAGCTAAGATTTTTTTTGACGGGACAGGGGCATAGCCCCCATAAAAGTGGTTATTGAAGGTTCGTACAATATTAAAATTATTAAATATTTCTAAGCAATTTCTGCTAGGTGCATTACTATCCACTAAAGGGACCACCGCCCTAATACATATTTTCTGTTCGTTTTTGAGAAACTCTGTTCACATACACTCGCTGAAAATATCTCAATATATGTATTTCCGCTGTAAATTAAATTTCCAAAATTTGGCAGGATCACAATACTTTCTCTTAATTGGCAGTAAAAACTGATATTGGCCAATTTTTTGGAAAAAAAATTTAATAGTTTTACTTACATAAATATCTCTAATTTCTAACTCAACAGCTTGTAATTTTTGGTTGAAATTTTTCATCTGGGAACTGCTTAATGGTTCTAAGCTTAATTCTTTTTTAGTCGCTATTTTACTTAATTCCTGCAGTTCTTTATTAATTACTTCGTAACGATAATTATCGACGCTAATTGGACCGATACTCATTTTTTCCATAACACTTACCAGAGTATCAACTTTTTGCAATAATACCTTCGTTCCTTTTTCAATTTCATTTTCACTTTTAATTGTTTCTGCGGTTGGTAAGGGCAGTTTTACGGACGGTGCAGGTTTCTTTGGTTTTGGTAAATAAACTGACATAGAGCTGACACGACGTAAAATCTCCCCATATTGAAAATCGGTGGGCATTTGCCTTGCGCCTGAAGTGCTCGACGATGCCTTACTCTCACGATCGTGTGAAGACATTTGCTATCTTTTTAATTATTAAGTTTTTGTTTTCGGTATTCACATATTCTATGTGTTAAGACTATATTGCATAAATAAATTTTATACAAATTCTTATTTTGATGTTACTAAGGTATTGTTTTTATAATTTAATTATTATATATCGCTTCATTTTTTTGTTGTTAACCGCTACATCAGCTGGATCTTCCCTGGTATATGTATATATATTTAATCCTTATTTCATATATATATAAATGTATATTTAATTTAAATATACTCGTATATCAACAAAATCTGGCACGAACACTCATCGACTTTTTCTCACAGTTACATACAAAATGGAATACTTTCCTTCTTTTTTTTTCCTTCTTTATGAAATTTATTACAATCTGTACGTATATACATCATGAAATGTGAATTCCATGTCACAGACTGTGAAGCACTGAATCCCCTAGGGCTCAACGCCACATTCAGAGACGCATGTTGAGAGGAGCCGGACGCATGCTGGAACTCTCCGGGAATGAAAAGGAAGCTGGCGTTTAGGAGGTCGCGTGGCTAACGTCGTTTCAAGCGACGTGGAGATTGTCAGGATGGGTGGAAGATGATAGGGCTTGTGCAGTGGGATTGGGATGAGTTTGTAGGTTATTGTAGAAATTAAGGAAGTGTATATGGATTAGCTCACTAATGAAATGGATTTTGAGGTCTTTGTGGAGAGTTGAATTTGAGACATAATAGGGGCATTTACAATATGGCGAAGGACATTAGATTGAAAGGATTGGATTCTTTGGATGTTGGATTGTTTTGCGGCCCACAGGTCTCAGCAATGTTTTGTATAAAGTCAGTTTGTTTTGTACGTTTATGGTTGATCTCCGTCCAAGCAGTCTTCGTAGTTGTCCGTAACGTCTATTTAATTCTTGTCTTTTCAGTCTCGTATGAGGGTTCCATGTAAGTCGACTGTCTAAATACAGACCTAGGTAGCGTACTTGCGTGGAAGTCGGTATTTCTTTATTGTTGATATGTACGGGAGGGCAAGTTTGCCTACGTAAAGTGAAATTAATCTGTTGGCGTTTGTCTTCATTAAGTCTTATTTCCCATTTTTTTCACCAAGACGAGATGAGGTCAAGGTGTTCTTGGATATGTGAGGAAGTTTGAGCAGGATTAGGATTTGTAGATAATATTGCAGTATCATCTGCGTAGGCTGTGATCAGGGTTTCTGGATGTGTGGAAATATCAGCAGTGAATACCATGTACAAGGCAGGGCCAAGGATGCTTCCTTGCGGTAGGCCGGCTTGAATGGGTTTGATGTCAGAGAACTCAATGCCCCACCTAACTCTGAAGTAGCGATCCGTCAGATACGACTGAAGGATTTGGTAATATGGGGTAGGAAGGAACAGCTTTAGTTTGTATAACAGCCCTGGGAGCCATACCCTATCGAAAGCCTGAGTTACGGCCAGGAAGGCACCCAGACAGAAACTCTTTTTTTCTAAAGCGGAGGATATTTTGTCCACGACTCTGAAGCATTGCTGTGTGGAGGAGTGCTGGGAGCGGAAACCAAAATGGTGATAAGAAATAATATTTTGGGATTCTAGAATGGGGATAATGCGCTTAAGGAGTCGTTTTTCAAGGATCTTAGATAGCATGAGGAGGAGATTATTCGGCCTATAGGAGGATATGTCGCTAGGATTTTTATGAGGCTTGGGAATTAGGGTAATTAGGGAATATTTCCATTGAATGGGAAAGTGAGTGGTGCGCAATACAGAGTTGTGTACATTTACAGAGCAGTGTAAATAGTGGTTAGGAACACTATGGCCTTTCAGGGAAGGTGGTGGATAATCTCTGAAGTAATAAGATGATGCCCTGGGGATTTTTTTAGAGGGATATGGTCAATGAGGGATTTCACTTCGGAAGGATAAAAAGGTTTTGGAGGAAGTCCTAGAGGATGAGATATAATTAGATTTTCTATGACTCGATTCATGTTTGCTAGATTGTTTTGGTCAAGATGAGGTGTAAAGGTTTTCTCCAAGTGAAAAATGGATTTTTGTTTGTCGCACCTCTCCCAAGATCCATCTTCTGAACGAATGGGCGTAGGGATAGTGTGGTATTTTAGGAGTTTTCTGGAAGCTGACCAGAAGGAACTTCGTCGTTGGAAAGTGATTCCAAATATTTATCGTTTTGAGAGGAACGGTAGGATATTAATTTTTCACGCAGGAAATTGGTTAATTGGTTCAGAGTTCTTCTGAGGGATGGGTATCGGGTGCGCTGCCAACGCCTCCTTGCTCGCCGTTTAGCTGCAATCAGGGAATATGGTTAGGAAGTTCTTGTTTAGGAAGAGAGGAACGGATTTTAGGGGATGAAGAAGATTGCTGGATAGCTTGTTGGATACTTTGGTAAGGAGTTGTACAGCAATTTCAACTTCGTGTTCAGACTTGAGAGAAATTTCAAGATTTAGTGAGTTTTCGAGGAAAATTTTGAAGTAGTTTCAATTGACAGGACTTTGTATAAGGCCTCGTGGGTTTAAGGATAGGTGTAATATTCAGGGTGAGGAGCACAGGAGAGTGGTCAGAGGGTATTTCATTAGGGTCTGTGCGGATGAGAAAACAGACGCGACAAAGAAGTCCACTATATCAGGAGCACGGTTTGGGTCTGATGGCCAGTATGTAGGATGATCAGGGAATATGAAGGAATAACGTTCGGTAGGGATTAAATTGTTGACAAGTCGATGAGGTCCATTGCCAGTACTTGACATTGAAATCTCCTCTAGCAATAAATCGGGTCCAAAGGATTGGAACAAGAATTTCATTTGGGGATAATAAATGGGAAATGTAGGGGAAAAGTATATTGTTGATGTAGTGATAGGGCAAGAAAAAAATTGAGGGATATTGAGGTTGATTGATAGGAGTCAGTAGATTGTGATGTTTGCAGATTGTGTTGTAAGGAATGTGAGCTAGGATAGCAGAACCACCTTGACCTCTCTGTGCTGTATGGTCGGTCCTGTATGTAGTGTATCCAGTTATATGAAGATGATGTCTGTCCGTCAAGTGAGTTTTTGTGATAAGTGCTACATCATTGTTTCTGTCAATCAGGGTTTCGGGTTCATGTTTATGTATCAATAATCCGTTTGAGTTCCAGAGCAGAAGTGTGAGAGGATTTAAGGACAAGGAATTCATCAATTAGTATTTGGTAGGATTCGGAATACCAAGTTGGTTAGGAGGGATATAAGGAGGGGTAATTAAGGATTTGAAATCGTTTAAAAATGAGGCTAATTGATGGGAGATATTAGTTGAAGGAGCAGACGGGGGAAAATTTGGGGGAGCGATTGCAGGAATAGGATTTATTGGAGCAATGGAAATCGAATTGGGTTTGATTGTGGCGCTGGCTATTTGGGCATAGCTTGCTGTTGGTCTTGATTGTTATCTCCAGCCAAGAGTGGTTGATGCTGGAACTGCCGGGTTGAGATTTTCACTGGGTGCTCGTTTTGGCGGTAAAGGTGGTTGTGATGAACTACGCTGGGGGGAGATTCGCATTGATGGGTGGTTTCCTAAAAAGAGCCTGATTTTCGTGGTTTAACTGTTGGGCAGTAGTTTGTTTCATATATCGTTGTTTTTCAGCACGCGATGTGTGATGCAGCCTTTATAACGGGTGGGATGCGTTCCACCACACTGGGCACATGTGGCCGGCATGTTTAATTGCCTAGGGCATTCAGCGGAAGGATGTCCAGCACATCGCACACATTTATAGGGATGGAGGAAATAAGTACGTGGGTGCCCATACTCTTGACATCTGACACACTGCGCAATATTTGTTCTTCTTCGGATATTTTCATTAAACTCAAATTTTACCATTTGTCCTAGCATAAATATGAGGTGGTGGGAGGACATTTTACGTACCTACACATCTTGGCAGGTAAGAGATGTGTTTATGTACAGTCCAGTAGATCGCACCAAAAAAATTGAACCCACTGCGTGTAATATTGCAATTTAACGCCACAATTTCTGCACAACTAAACAAAATCAACTTTGTTGGAAAAATGTTTCAAATAATAGTGATACTTTTATATTTGTCCAGTTAGCATATCATACATAAAGGAAATACTTGTCCTTTCGACTAAAACACTCAAAAACCTATTCTGTAAAATCGCTCGTCCGGTTAACCGATTTTCTCCGAATTTGGAATTCTAGTTTTAAATGTTTACTAATTTGGTAGAACCATATATTGCAATTGGTATTTTAGAGGAAATTTAAGAACCCCCTCCCCAAAATCAATTTTCCCGGGAAAATGTTTCAAATAAAAATGATAGGTGGGCAGATAGTTACACATCGTTTAAAGAAAATTTTTGAAGGGATTTGATAGATAAACCGCACTTCCGATTGATAGATTTTGCTCAAAATTTTCGTTCCGATTTGGTGTGTAGTATCTAAACAGAATACCAAATTTGAGCGACATGTGATGTTTCGTTTTTGAGATTTTGGCACAGACATTTTTTTTTCTTTTTATTGATTATCAGATTTTGTTTTTGTTTTGGGATTTATTTTGATACACACATTTCGGTATACCGGAACGCCCATTTGCCAAAAACACATTTTTCGTTTCCAGGGTACTTCAAAACTTGGGCTTTCGATTTCGAAAATTTGACTCGTTCGTAATACTTTTTCTTACGAGGAGTAAGAGAAAGTAAAAATCTGGTATGTAATACTGACAGCCGTTTCTGTTATTGCCATGTACTCGTACATCGTTATAATTAACAAACTTTATTCAAACTTATAATTTCTACAAATATTTACTACTTTTCTACATTTTTTGTGGGAGAACCGCCCAGAATTCAATTTTCTGATTCGGAAAAAGTTTCAAAAAAAGTGATAGCGCTCTGTTTGTATATTTAGTATACGAACATTAATGAAACTCGTTAGTGTCTTTGTCTAAAAATCGCAATAATGTCTCCCTTCCGGTCAATACTTTTCTTCAAAATCTGAATTTTGGCATCACATTTATTGTAATTAATATTATATTAGAAGGGCGTAATATAATAACACTAAAGGAAAATATAACCCCAAACAGCCTACAAAACTCCTCTTAAATGAATTGTATTATATGTTTCAGAATGATCAGTTGTTGAACGTGGATTTACAAAAAAACAATATGAGCTAACATCCTCATGTGTTAAACATTTTTTAAAGATCTCGCCAAATGTAGGATAACACCGTTCAGAGGAGTAGAGAGGTAGGAAAATTTAGCTACAACGCACCGTTTACAAGATTTTTGTGGAAAATAAAAAATTGTAATAGAATCTAAAACTTCCTGTTTGTGTCATAAGGAATGATATGGAATCTTGAGAAAAGTTTACCATTTATAAGTATGTAAACTGCAGTAAGGGAAAATCGTATGAGTGTTTGACTGCAGATTAAGAGGAAGTATGCGATCACGCCATATTTTTCGATATCGAGTTTTTATGTAAACGATGGTTATTGAATGTTGTTGGTTGTTCGAATGGGTTTAAATGAGAGTCAATAGGCGGTCCAGGCAACCGAGGGTTTTGTTGAATCAACAAGTGCAGTATCTAATGCGTAACAAAAACATTAAGTAGAAGTCAACTCTCTACCCGAACTTGATAGCATTACTCTGATGATGGTTAAAAATCCGAAACCGGTCACTAACATCCTAAATATGCATGCTAAAATTCCAGAGGTTGTTCACCATTGCGGATTCAATCGCATAGTCAACATTAAATTTTTACTTTCTCTTGCTTCTAGTAAGAGGAAGTATTGCAATCGTGTCAAATTTTCGATATTGAGTTTTCAACGGAAATATGTTTTAAGGTTCCCTGAGTCCGAAAAACTTGTTTTATTTGTGATAGGCATAACTCAAACACGGAAAACCGCAAAAATTACAAACTAGATATTTCGTTTAAGTTCCACCACTATCAGTTGTTTGAGATTTTCTTGAAACTTGCCATGTCACTACGCATATTAAAATCAATCTTTATTTGGAACATTTCTCCGCGAAAGTGCTTTGTGGGAAAAGTGGGGTTATGCTTTCCTCTAAAGACTATTTTATTTTGTTATGATTTGGTTGGTTCCGCAAAGCTGGAAAGCATCAGAGATATTTTCCGTTATAGCCTGCCTCTTATTGTGGTCATCGACCGGTTTCAAGCGTTCGTGTATCATCAGGATGTTTTTGTCTAAACAGTGTGATAAGATAGACTTGGACAAAGCAAATTTAGTTCATACACTGGTTTCCCACCGATGTATGAATCAATGTATACCTTTTTTATATTTATTTATTAATTAAAACACTATTAGTAAAACACTATCTATTATTACATTACTTTCAAAACGAAATATTGATAATGTAATGATCTAGTACTAAGGTCCAATGCACTTCTAGCCAACAACTTCCAGTTACTCCCATTTAATTAGTCCAGCAAAAAAAATTATCAATATTTTCATTTTTAAAAATTGCAACCTTACTTCTCTATATCTGCGACATACAACAAGGAAATGGTATAATCTTCAATTTCATTTGAATGGCAAACTTGACACTAGAATATTCATTTTCATCTTCACTTACATGAAACGGGGAGTAGCCGAGATACAATAACTCTCCTCTAACTTTAAATATAATTCTTACACTTGTAAATAATTAACGACCATACTATAACATAATTCTTTACGTAACATACACCTGCTGCAGTTATTAGTATCCTCAAAAAACATTATTTTATAATGCTCTGTTTAAGCATTCTTAACCAAATGTAATTTATCAACCCATATGTGAATACTTTGAACGTTTAACGTGTCTCCCAAATTAAATTTCAAAATATAATAATTTATTTCGCGAACCCAAAACATGTATTTTTAATCATTTCCATCTCAATATTCCTTGGCAGTCTGAAATTTGGCATGTTTAACACCTTAATTATGTACTGATGGTGAAGTTTCACTTTAAATGTAATGTCGGCTCTTTTCCCGTCTCTGTACGTATAAATGCTGTGAGTGTATTGTTTGGCAGTCTAAATAATTTGTTAAATATTTTATCTATACAATTTTTCCACAACTTGCCACTCTCCCTCCCCCATACTTGGGCCCCATAGCACATAATCGACCGACAAGCAATATAAAATATTCTTAACATCGCCTCAAATGATACTAAATTACTCCCCATCAATGGCTTCGAAACTAAATTTAAAGGAGACTGACTTTTTTAGCTTTTCTTTATGATTCTCAAGAAATGATACTTTGGGTGTAATACTTATACTTAAATTGGTTCACTACCTCAATTTCCTACTTCCGGTAGATCCACTTTTCTTTTTTAATTGTCTCCCTCCGTTACAAAAAATAATAATCTGTGACTTCTCTAAATTTAATTTTAAGTTCCACTTATTCACATATTTTACGAGACTGAGAATCATACGCTGCACATTTGAGGTTCCGAGGCTAATATTGCAATATCGTCGGCATAAGCTAATATTTTCACCCTTCCATTGCCTATATTCCCCCCTCACCTTCTAAATGTTCTTCAGTGTCGTTTATGAACAAGGAGAACAGTAAATGGCTCAAATATAAGCATCCTTGTTTTATACCTCTTTTGTGTAAAAAAAAAAAAGTTAATCCTTGTTTACACCAAACTGCACTCTTGGTTTCACTCATCAAATTTTTGTGAAGAATTCAATATTTTGGTCGAATTTCCCAGCTGTGTGAGTTTATAAACTAAGGCATATCTAACCACCGTGTCAAACGCGCTGGGAAAATCAATGAAAAGAAACACATATTTTATTTCTTTGAATACTTAATAATTTTCACCAAGTTTACAAGGAAAAGTTGTTGAGAAATTCTTTCTAAAGCCGTTCTGAAATTCATTTAAAATGTTATCTGACCATACACTTAACCGTTCTAGGAGTAATCCCGTGTATAATTTCCCAATTGAATTACTAAAAGAAATTTCTCTATAATTACTGACTATATCTTTATTTCCTTTTTTGAAAAGGGAAAAATAATGGACCCTTTAAAGCTATTCAGTATTAATGAAGTATCAAAAAAACGTATTAAAAATATTTAATAGCAAATTCAAAAAAATATCTGATGAATTCTTAAAAAATTCTGATGTAATTCTGTCTGTGCTCAGCGCTTTATTATTTTTTGTTATACATTAACTTTAATATTTCATATATATATAATATTTTAACTATGGAAATCAGGTGAAGCTAATTACTATCATTATACTCTTCATTTAATTTATTCTATTTAATTAAATAATAAAGTTATTTAAGTAGTGTAAATGATAATCTCCACTTCTTTTTGTTGACAGAGTAAATTTATCCATCCACCAACGAACTCAATTTAATTGTAACTGTTGCTTACCAATGCAATGATAATGCTTTGTAGCGGCCTGGATTAGAATCTTTCGGCAACATATTTAATTTTCTTTATCTTATATAGATTATAGAATCGTATAGAAAATTAAAATAGCACTGTAGAGGAAAGCATAACCCACCTTCCTCCACCAAAACATCCCTTAAATGAATTTTCCCGGAGAAACGTTTTACCTCATTCTCAATTTGTGTGTTATGCTGATCTAACGACACACTCAATGAGAGTGAGACCAATTTCTAAAAATTCTATTTGTCCTAACATAGAGGTGGTTGGGGGAGAGATAAGTACCTAGCTTTAATATTGGTAGGTAGAGAAGTGATTATGTTGTGGCCAAATAGAGTACACCACAAACACTGAACCAACTACATTATAACATTTGAAATGCCACAAATTCCTCCCAATTATTTTTTTTTTTAAATGTTTCAATTAAAAGAGAAAGATTTTTTTTCTTTTTCTTTCATATTGTAAATCTTCAAATTCTACTCTATTCCAATTTAATTGATAAAATGCCCAAACGTGACCAACTGCTCTGTGAAATTTAGGAATAATATAGCTACTTCCAGCTGGCATTAACCTTTAAATTCCATTTAATTTAATTGTCCGTCTCTGTGAGTATCATCCACCAGCACTAATAGAGCGTGCAGAGGTAGTTGAGGAAGCTGTACAACTGGCTTCAGCATACCCACAATTACACATTTTAAATAAGACTACTTCTAATTTCAAAAAAAGATATCTAAATAAGCCATAGAGAATATAATATAAATATTTCGAAATAACATCTAAGAAAAAAAGTGCCATACCCTTTCCTAAAAACTAACAAGAATAATTTTCACAGAAAAATGTCTCAAATAAAACTGAAAAAAGTGTTAATATCCTACTAAATGGGTACTAAGTTTGAGCTACCGCGATTTTTCGTTTTTATCCCCCCCACCCCTTAATAATATATAAACTTGCAGATCATTTTTCTAAGAAACATTATTTTTATAATCACAGATAGTCAAACGTGCGTTTCCAGTGGTTCAACCTAATTTCAAAAATTTCATGATCGAAATATTTTCCCTTACATCAATTAGAGAAATCAAAAGAACATCAATGTTAGCTTTGTATTTCCTTAAAGACTGCTCTAATTTCATATTCCTATCTACTTAATTGCTATTTCTGTATCGTTAATTTATATTTAAACTAGCTGTACCCGGTCCACTTTGCTGGCCCCTAATATATATTTGAAAGTAAAAACGTTACTTTATTTTATTAGAAAATATTTATATTGAAATGGAAAATAATAAGAGTGAATTGAAAAAAAAATTTTAATGAAATACAATTTACAGAAAAAAAATGCATATATTTTGTTAAAAATAATATTTTGATTGTAATGTTTTTCGAATGAAAAAATTACTTTTCTTATTGCAATGCTTTTTGATACACAATATTTATTGTACTGCCTTCTAGGGCATATATATACAATGCGGAAGGTTTGCCTGGGTTTTCAAAATTTAATCCGCATACTTCAAGTGATTGGCCTTGTGCTTTGTTGATGGTCATAACAAAAGCGAACCGTACAGGAAACTGCAATAGTTTAAACGCAAAAGGTATTTCTGTAAATATCATGGGTAGCGGTGCAGTAGAAGGTTTTCACCTTTGAATTTGCCAATTAAAATGGTTGCATCTAAGGGCTAGCGCACATTTCAGACTAAACTAGCAGATTGACCGGTAGACTACTTAGGTCCCAAGCCATTAGTCACCCGGATTCAATAATAATAATAATAAACAATCGGCTGATAGTTTAGTCTGGTTGGAGTGGATCCTCGCACACTAGGCCAACTAAACTGTTTATTTGGTAGTTGGTGCGCAGACTGGCCGATTATCGGCCAATTGCTTTCACTGCTTGCTAGTCAGTATTGAATGGTTGTTCCACTCAAAACCAATAATGTTTACGAGAAGTACAATTGTAGCTCTTATAAGGAGAAGAATGTTAAGAAGAGAAATAGTGAATATTGGGTGCATCCCATAAATAGTGATCGAATGTTGTATTAACGCTGAAGTGTCAACCAAAGACATTTTTATTTCTTCTGAATTGTCCGGCACAAGATAATCGAAATATAACTAATGCTATGATTATATGAAGAGTGTTATGAGTTCCCGCCGATTAAAGTCGGCAAATCTGCGCATGCCAATTGTTAACCAAAGCCATTAAGAATCGGCCGATAGTTGGCAGACTTTTTAATTGAAAGGGAATCGGGCAGCCCATCAAACTATTTAATCGGCCCTTTTTTATCGTTTGGTATGCGCACTCACATTTCTCTCTTTAATAATTGAACAACCAGACTAAACCATCGGCCGATAAATGTCTGCAGTGTGCGCTAGCCCTAAAACATTATTCATTATTTTTTTCACGGCTAGTACCATTGCAGAGACGTGGTGGGTCGATGTTTCGCAGAAGGATAATAGGAGCACCAACTTTCAAATGCAGAATGTGAGGTGGCAAACCTTGCTAATCAAGCGAGTTTAAAAATTCAATGGGATAATTAACTGATTCATAACAGTTGAATTTAAATGTTTCGCCAGACATGATATTTTGAATTTTAATGGTGATGTCATTTACGTCAACATTTTTGGAAGCCAATATTGCACGTTCTGCTAACTATTGATGATTTCTTTAATTTTGTGCAATAAATGGAAAAATACTCTGAATCTAATTCTCTTTAGTGTCAATCAAATTGTAGAAATGTTTGGCAATGTGATACATTTTGTGGTTTCATCGACTGGTATTTTTCCCTCTTCAACATCTTATAGCTGTTGAGCGAAACGCGCTGCTGAAGAATCATTTTGTAGATATACACGCATATTATTAGTTAAATTTAGTTTGATGAAATGTGCCCATAAATGAGATGCTTTTAGGCATGCTTTGAGTTCGTCAGCAGGTGTTGAACTGGAATAAATGGTAATTTTTGACGGAAATTACCATATAATGAAATAAGTAAACCGCCAAAAGACTGAGTAGATTCTCTCAAGTCTTGTAATGTTCGATTGAGTGCTTCTAATGACTTTTTATGAGCCACAGTACATTCGTCCCAGACAATAATTTGACATGTTTTGAGAATTGCAGCCATTCCTGAATTTTCCGAAATATTACGGGTCGGTGTTTCATCGAAGTGGATATTAAATGATAATTTTAAAGCAGAGTGAGCTGTTCTTCCACCATCCAATAAAGTAGCTGCGATGTCAGAAGAAGCAATAGCCAAAGCAATATCTTTTGATGATCGGACGTATGCATGCGAAAAAACCGATTTTTCGTATCTTTTGAAAAGTGCCACTATCGAAAATTTTGTGTACTAAAAACAATCTATACCTCAACCTCAATACACATATAAATTTGACAACATTTGAGTCATTAATTCTCGAGATTTGCCATTAAGTACAACGGACATTCATTTTTATATATATAGATAAAATAATAAAAATCAGTTTAAATTAATACATTTTTTATTATTATTGTTATCATAATATTAATCAACTTGTTAATAATAATTCGTTTTTTCTTACCAATTACTGTTGTTAATTCATCTTTTTGCTTCTTAGGTGTTCCAATTGTTAATATTCCCTTATGATCCTTATCCTTAATATCTTGCTTATTATTATTATTCTTTAAAAGAAAAACAAAAAGCGTATTTCAGACTTTTACAAACAAAAAGAGAGGGAGATAGAATAGTACATATATAAAGAAAATAGAAATTTTGCCAAGCAGATAGTTAGAAGCGCCCATCAAGAATCATGGCACCAAATTTCGAACATTGAAAATAATCTACATGGAAGACAAATACTGGCATCCAAGATGATCAAACAAATGAACCAAACTGAAAAGGATCGTTTTAATGTAATTGGTAATGAGAAATGGAAGGATCATTATAAAGATTTTTGGTTTAATGAAACATCAACCGCAACAGGTACTGAAAACAACAAACCCTGCATTGAATAATGTTAATTCAATTACGTTAGAAGTATTATTAAAAAGTACAAAGAATCGGAAGGCATCTATATCTGTCGGAATTAGCAGTAAAAAATACCAATCTCTTGGCAAACTCAAGTTATTTCTATATTTATAAAAGGCCAAAAAAATAACTGTGAGAATTACGGTAATATAAGCCTTTTGAACACAGTATATGAGGTGTACCCAAAAATAATTAACAATAGACTGAGAGTAATAGCAGAGGTAAATTTTACGGAAGAACAATCTGGATTTAAGAAATGCAGTGGTAATGTCCTTAGTGCAAAGAGAATTTAGGAAAAACGACGACAAGTTAATCTAGAATCCCATTTGGCATTTACTCACTTCCATATGTGTTCAATTTGGTTAAAAGAGAGACAAAAAGATTATCCCTTTAATTTTAATTGAACCATTAATAACCTTTTCGATGAGAAAAAATTGTAGTAAACACAAGTGTGAGGCAGCGATCCTTAACTCAGTTCAATACATACATAGATGACCTGATAAGAAGATGAAAAAAAGAAATTAGTTCAGGTATCCAATTGAATAGAGAAAGCCTACTTTCTTGTGTGCAGATGATGCAATAATATTACAGAATAATGAGGAAGAATTACAGCGCTCAGTATGTAAACTAAATCAAATTGGCAGACAACGGTTATAATTTAAATATAGCTGTTGCAAAAACAAAGGTTATGGATAGCCACGGAAAGCCCTGTACATTCTAAAATAGAAGATTCTAAATATTTCAATTATTTAGGCTGTGAGGTTAGCTTTTATCCAGATAATGAGATACAAATAAAATAAATAAATTTCAAGCTGTATATGACGCAATAAATACATGGCCTAAAAATAAGACAAACAAAATTAAAACTCCCAAAACTATGGCTGCACCGCTGCGTGGGTTATTAGAACTAAAATAAAAGCAGTCTACAAAGCAAAGAGATGAGATCTTTAAGAAAAGTTAAACCTTGCACAAAAAGAGATTATTAGATAAGTAATGACAACTAACGAGAAGAATTAAAGATATACAATATTAACGATTTTATCTAAGATGGAAAAGACAATTGGAAAAGAGCATCATATTCTTATGACAACGACAAGAATACTTTCATGGTCAATAAATACATGCCCAGCGGTAAAGGGGATATAGGATGACCATTAAAACGATGGAGTTGAAGTATTGAGAAGCCGGACAGGCATGTTGCCTAATCCCTGCAGTGCATTAGAAGAAGAAGATTATTAGTCCGCTGCTGTTCACTTGCCTCAGGTTCTCGAAATTTTACTTGTGGCTTAGGTTTTGTTATTCTTTTAGGTTCTTCTCTCGAAACCATTTGTTTTTCTTCCTTTGTATCATTCTTCGAGGTCTTCTTTTTCTTCTCGGAAACACCAACCGGGCGACGTGGTACATTGCCAAAACTAATTGGCAATGGTGTGTTCAACATTGTTTCCAAACGTGAAATTCTTTCATAAATCTCGTCCATCGTGGTAACTTCAGGCAGTGCCTCATACGGTGTCTCTATCAGTTTATATAATGATGATTTTTGCGCAGCTGCATACGATGAAAATTCTGTAATATGGTATAGAAATACTTTTTCCTTTTTCTTCTTTTTTTTTAACTTCTTCACTTTTTTATATAAAGTTAAACATTGTTGAAATACCTCGTCCACCTTAGCTGAATAATATTCAATCCAAGACATCTTGAACAAGAAATTCTGATATAAAAATACAATCGAATTTTTTCTTATAACAATATTCATAATAATTGTATTTGTCGAATTATCTTCAATTAATTATTGACAAAACGTTAACAATATTATATACATAAAGGGTTAGTTCCAACAAGCGATTAGTGGTTTTTTACCAATACTGTTAACGGCTGATATTATTACAAATAAAGAGAAATGATTAAACATCGATTTTGAGAGAGATTGAAGAGGATCGATAGCATTTTCGGTGAACTTAGTCATGTGTAGAAAAAAACTCGTGTGTGTGTTTTTCTGTTTACTCTTGTGCTGTGTGCTAATTAAATAATTCCCGTGTGATTTCAGATTGGCTAATATCTTCATTTGTGTTTATATAAATACTTATATGTTTGTTAATTGCTTGTAATTTTGATGTGTGTAATATTGTGTTCTGAATAAGGTAAATAAACTACCAACATATTG
This sequence comes from Triatoma infestans, assembly GCA_011037195.1. Lineage (NCBI taxonomy): Eukaryota > Metazoa > Arthropoda > Insecta > Hemiptera > Reduviidae > Triatoma > Triatoma infestans. The sequence continues at coordinate 55,453 of JAAEAF010003335.1, read as the reverse complement.
TGTTGCAGGATATTTATTTCTGTTTATCTTTAAGGTTTTCCATTTGTGACTGAGTGTGCTCAGGTAACAAGAATTCAGAAGTGGGATAATAGTAGTTTTATACTTTGTCATGACAACTTTAGGCGAAATAAAGTGGGTGGATGAGGCAATAAAATTGTCACCATTCAAAGATATAAAGGTCTTTCACAAACTAGCTTTTGGTAGTGAAGGAGACCGCAAAAATAGAAGGAGACTTCGCGAGTGGGAAGGTTTCACTTTCGAAGAAGACACTGAAATATCGAGTAAGGTCCAAGAAGTTGCTGAAACTTTCACCACAGATGAACTTAGTTTAATTCGAGGGTTACTGATGTTGCCTGGAGCAGAATCTGCAAATGATATGGCAAATATAATTGTTAAGAGCCTATGTGATTTGACCAGTTTGGCCCAGAGACAGGAGAATTGTGTACTATCTGAGGAGGAGTATTCTGAGAATGACGAGAAAGAAGATGATTATACCGGAAATGTACCAGGTGAGAAATCACAAGATATTTTAATTAGTGCGCTATTGAAACAAAACGAAAAGTTAATAGAGGCCCTAACTACAAGAGGTACTAATAGAGAGTTCAAAATTATGCCTCATTTCTATAGAAATATTAAAGACTTCACAGGTAAAGAACCAAGGCATGATGCTTTATCTTGGTTAAGGAGTCTGAACAGTTTGGCGAAAATACATGGTTGGCCAGACTCTTTTAAATTGAAAGCAGCGCGTGGTAGCTTCGTGGGGCCGGCGAGAAATTGGTTTATTTCTCGAGATATCTCAACTTGGGATGAATTTGAAAAGCAGTTTAACAGAACTTATTTAGGTGTGAAAGCCATAGGAGAGCAGTGGAAAGAGATGCTGGAGAGAGTGCAAAGTCGGACGGAAGATGTGGAAGATTACTTCCAGGAAAAAGTGAGAATGTGTAAGGTTTTAAAGTTGGACTTCCAAGCTCTCAAGATGCAGGTGTTAGAGGGTCTTTGGTCGAGAGAGTTGTGCGATCATCTCTTAGGGATAACTCATCATGATGAAGATGAATTACATGACTCAATCATAGCTTATGAAAGCGTAAACAGAGTACGTTCAGAAAGAATTAGTAAAGAGAGAATACATAAGGACCAGCACCCAATCAAGAAGGAAAGATCTCACGAACATATAGGAGAAAGAAAGAAATCCGGATGGTCAGTGACCAAGGGAGTTGGGCAAGGATCCACATCGTGCACTGTAAGTAAAAACAAATTAATAGAAGTGAACAGAAGTTCAGATCGGGAGAGAGGAATTTTGAGGTGCTTTACTTGTAGGAAAGAAGGACATATATCTCGTGAATGTCCTGATGCAAAACCAGCTAGAGAATGTTGGACATGTGGGCAGACCAACCATACTTCTAGGGAATGCACTAAGAAGAAGAAAGGGGAACAAGCAATGGATAAGTCAAGAATAGGCATAGTAAGCAGCTATTTCCAACCTGAGGTGACAAAATACATTAAAAGAGTAGAAATCAACGGCGTTCATTCAGTGCATGGGTTGTTCGATTCTGGTGCCGGAGAATGTACGTTGAGGAAATCTGCTGCCACGACATTTGGATTACATTTAATTCCTGCGAATGTGATATTAACGGGTTTTGGACAAGAGAAGCAACCCGTCAAGGTAGAGGAAGTGGCTCAACTGACACTGTCCATTGATGGGGTAATTGGAACAGAAATACGAGTGATGGTTGTACCAGATGATGTTCAAGTATACGATTTAATAATTGAACGAAGCTGGATAGATCAACCCCATATTGCTTATTGTAGCATGGATGGAACTTTAAAAATAGGATATAGAGACGAGGACCCATTTAGAGAACTTGAAATTGAGCCTGGATTAGCAATAGAGAAACTGACGGTCAGAAAGACTGTAACCCTACCACCATTAAGCTTTAATCTAGTGGATGCAACAGCTGGGAATAGACAATATCAGATCTTAGTCGAGAATAACACAGATAAACGGCAAGATATGGACGCAGGAACTATACTGGACAATAGGTGCGCTGAAGGCGCTATAGATGCAGTGAAGTCTGTGGGACTCACAAGACCAATTTTGGAAACGGAACTCAATGTGGAAGCGGAAGTGACTCTTGCTGATAGGGATCGATTACTTAACCTGGTGAACATTTTCAAGGAGTGTTTTGCAACAACTACAGCGGAAATCGGTTTAACAAATAAAACTGTAATGGATATAATAGAAGAACCAGGTAGTCGGCCAGTGCAGGCAAAGCCATATCGAACAAGTCGACAAGAAAGAGAGGTAATAGCTAACATTGTTAGAGAATGGCGAGAAGCAGGAATAGTGTCCGAAACGAAATCTACTTATGCAAGCCCCGTCTTATTGATTAAGAAGAAATCTGGAGACTACCGTTTAGTGATTGACTATAGAAGACTAAACAGCCAAACAGTTACTCAGTCCTTTCTTATTCCGAATATTGATGACCAGCTGGAAATGCTGTCTGGCGCAAAGCTGTTCGTCACATTGGATCTGGCCCACGGTTATCTACAAGTCCCTCTTAGCGAAGCAGCCAAGGAGAAAACCGCATTTATAACTCCTGATGAAAGAGCTCAGTTCGAAAGAATGATTTTCGGGCTGAAGAATGCGCCTTACGAATTTACAAGGTTAATGAATAAGGTACTAGGATCTCTGCGGAATGGAGTGGTTCTGTGCTACCTAGACGATCTTCTGATACCAGCAACTTCGTGGGAAGATATGTTAGGGAAGTTGGAACAAGTTTTGGAAGCTTTGAGAGAGGCCAAGTTGACCTTACGTTTAAGTAAATGCCATTTCGGAATGAAGGAAATCGAATATCTCGGTTTTACAATTTCAGCCAAAGGGATAAGACCAAGCTATAGGAAGACAGAGGCTATCAGAAATTACCCTCAACCACAGACATGTTTAGAGGTGAGAAGATTCCTTGGGTTGGTAGGATTCTTCCGACGATTTGTTCCTCACTTCGCAGCTCGAGCGCAACCGCTAAGTCAGCTAACAAAGAAGGGATTCTCATTCGAGTGGACTGAACGGCAGCAGTCATCCTTCGAAGACCTGAAACAAGCACTTACCATCTCACCGGTACTGGCACTCTATAATCCAAAGGCGAAGACGGAACTTCACACGGATGCTTGCATGGATGGATTGGCGGGAATGATGTTGCAACAGGGAGAAGACGGCGCTATGCATCCAGTGTACTTCGTTAGTAAGCGGACGTCGGAGACAGAACGGAACTATCACTCCAGTAAATTAGAATTGTTGGCAATTGTGTGGAGTACAGACAGGTTAAGACAGTTCTTAATTGGTGTAAAATTCACAACAATAACGGATTGTCAAGCTTTGGTATACTTGAATTCTATTAAGACCAAGAACCCCCAAGCATGCCGTTGGTACGGTCAATTGCAAGAATTTAACTTTGATATCAAGCACAGACCTGGTGAAAAGATGCAGCATATAGATGCATTGAGCCGCGCTGTCGCAACTACTCAAGATGATGCAGAGGTAGAACCGATCACGGGAAGTGTTTTCACTGTGATTACGGTGGAGAATGAAGTTCGAATGTGGCAAATAAAAGATGAGAAACTGGATTTATTACGTAAGATCTTAGAAAAGCCTGAAGAAGCAAGAACTGCGGGCGAAAACAGATTACCAAAGATGTTAGACTGAGAGATGGGCTCCTATATAAAAGTGTTAAGGAGAGAGACTTGTTCATGGTGCCCGGCAGTTTCAGAAAAACCCTCTTGATTAACTCTCATGGTCTCTCAGGTCACTTTGGTGTTTGGTCTACTTAGTGTCCACGATAAGTAGAAACTATTGGTTCCCATCTATGAGGAGGTACGCTAGAAAACATATTGCTTCATGTTTACAATGTATTTTGAACAAGGTTCCAAGTGGTAAAAAGCCAGGAGAGTTGCACCCGATCCCTCCCGGCAAACGCCCTTTTGCTACCGTTCACATAGATCACATGGGTCCATTTATCAAAAGTACAAAAGGAAACCAACACTTACTGGTGATTGCGGATAATTTAACAAGGTTTGTTAAATTATGTCCTGTCAAGGATACCTCGACCCGGCTTGTGCTCAAGCATTTAGCAACCGTGTTGGAGGAGAGAGGACTACCCGAGATGATCGTGACTGACAGAGGATCTGCGTTTATAAGCAGAAAGTTTCAAGAATTCTGTAAGGAAAGAGGGATAAAACATAACTTGATTTCGGTGAGACATCCCAGAGCCAATGGATTAGTTGAAAGAGTCAACAGAACTGTCCTGCCTGTAATTAGAGCGTCCATAGTAAGAGACGACGAGAGAGACTGGGATCGTGATATAGCCAAGTGCGAACAAGCCCTGAATCTTAGTGTAAACGAAACAACAAACCGATCACCGTTTGAGATGTTGTATGGGTATCAACCGTCAGTGAATAATTTGGATGGTCAGCTAAGACAGTTTCTATACCAGGACTATACGCCGCCCCAAGATCTCCAAGATGAGGCTAGGTCCCGCATCAAGGAAGGACAGCTGTCGATGAAAAGGAGGTTTGATAAAAAGATATACCGAGCAACGAAGTATGCAGTCGGAGACATTGTGTTCTTGAGAACGGCTAAAACCCAAACTGGGGAGCCCACCAAAACCCAAGCGAGATACCGAGGACCAATGGTGATCACAGCTATAAGAGGAGGAGATTCTTATACCGTAAGCGATATCAAGCCCCAGGGAGGAAGGCATTATATTACTTCGGCTCATGTGAGCGATCTAAAATTGTGAACCCCTATGTCAGGAGAAGAAGAAAAAGAGACAGACTCTTCAGATTCAGAAGACGACCGTGAGCAGCTTAGTGGAGAATCACTTTCAGAAGAACACAGCACTAAAAAGGAGGATTCACAACTTAGGAGCGGAAGAAAGAAGAGGGAGCGGAAGAAGCCTGCCTATCTTGAAGATTATGAATAATGATATCCCACAGGGATTGAGGTCAATCCCACCGTAGGATGGCCGAATGTTAACGGCTGATATTATTGCAAATAAAGACAAATGATTAAACATCGATTTTGAGAGAGATTGAAGAGGATCGATAGCATTTTCGGTGAACTTAGTCATATGTAGAAAAAAACTCGTGTGTGTGTTTTTCTGTTTACTCTTGTGCTGTGTGCTAATTAAATAATTCCAGTGTGATTTCAGATTGGCTAATATCTTCATTTGTGTTTATATAAATATATGTTTGTTAATCTTGTAATTTTGATGTGTGTAATCTTGTGTTCTGAATAAGGTAAATAAAGTACCAACATATTGTGTTGCAGGATATTTATTTCTGTTTATCTTTAAGGTTTCTCCATTTGTGACTGAGTGTGCTCAGGTAACAATACTGATTTGTGATGTTTAATCACTGCATCCATGCGGGATCTATGATTTCTATTTCTGTTTAATTTTAATTAAATTTTTGTTGGAACGCACTTTTATTTATTTCTACGTTCTCTTACTGCTAACTAAGTGAAGGTATTGCCATAAGTTTGAAATTTTCGAAACCAACTTTTTATCCGAAATACATGTATTGATGTTTTCCTGAGTACGAAAAAAATCTGGCGTGAAATACTCACACGAATTTCTCTTAATCTAATAATAATAATTAACAAGAAATTTTCTTTAAAATTGCATAGTTACAATCATTAGTTGAGTTAGCAATAAAAATGGCGTTTGGGATTTTACTTTTATACCTGAGCGGCCTTCTATGGAGCGCTCTATGTCAAAATATTCACAAAGTCAGTTTTTGTAGAAAAATATTTCAAAAATAATAAATATAGCTACTATATATATATATATAGCTGTGCCGTCAGCATTCAAAGTTTAAAGAAAAATGGTGGAGCACTTACTGGGAAAATTTAGAAACTTATTTTGTGAAAACTTACAAATCTCCAATCAACCGACATTTTTAAATTTGGGATTCTAGCAATGCTTTTAATTTAACTCAATATTGTGGTATCCAGGCAACCACCTGGATAGTGACAGTTGAATATACATTTTAACATATGGTTTTATATGTATTTATAAGTAAAATAAAAGACAGTAGGGTTGTGTTTTGCATTTGGTACTGGTACCAAGGGTTATTTTGTGTATCTTGAAATAGACAATAAACGGTGTTCCTAAGCTGTCTCTCTCTGGTTATTTTGTAGCAGAGTAAGCTGGTAGGATAGGATACAGATACGACAACTAGTGTCAGAAACCGGACAGACACACAATATTTTACGAATGGTAAAACCATACATTATATTGAACAGGCAATTTAGAGGAAAGCTTAACTTTGCTGCTCTTACAGAACCCACCAAAACATTAAAATTTCCCTGATAGAATTTCAAATAAAAGTGATAGGATTTTATTACATCATTCAGAGTTAGGGAAGGGATTAGCCCAGTGGTAGCGCGCTGGACTAGCACCGCGGAGATCCCGGGTTCGAGCCCAGCTGCTGCCCTTAGATTTTCCTTCCTAGGAGGCTCTTACTGATCACTGTCCGAAGATGGACAGTGTTGTCTGCAAGGAGAGAACACTGTCCGGAGGTCGGCAGTGCACTGAGAAGGGTATGGGCCCAAAAGGGCTTTGGATAGCATAGGGCTTGCTCCCTCCCATCAGGCAATAAAAAAAAAGTAGGATAGGAACTTTAAAATAAATAAATTAGTAAAATCTCATTTTGTATTTGGTGGAGTTTTGCCCAAATCTTCCACCTGGTTGTATATCAAATTTGTAATTGCTGTGATTGTCATTAGCTAAACTTTACTTATGGTTGGCTCTCAAGACAGTAAGCGCGCGAAAATAGAAGAGTGATCATCTTAATCTTCGAGTTTAACCAGCTAATAGTTTATTAAAGAGGGTAGGGCAGGCGGTGTCCCCCATAAAAGAGGTGGGTAAAATATTGAAATTAACGAAATAAGCAGTCCCTGCTAGATGCATTACAATATACTGAAGGGACCACCAAAAGAACTGTTTTACCGTCCGTTTTTAGGATATTCTGTTCTTAAAAGCGGTATCTACTACACAAGCAATATCTTCGTACTCAGGAAACCTCGAAACTGAAGCCTTACTCACAGATCTCACAAAGTCAGTTTTTTCGGAAAAATATTTCAAAAATAAATAGTAAAATAATTTACTTAATAATTACTCTTTAAGTAAATAATATTTACATTGTGAATTATAAATACTAAAATGTCAGTATCGTATTGCTACAATTGAATAACAGTAAATTGTGGCAGTTCTATTGATAAAAATCATTTCAATAATTTACGGTGAAAATAAAATATCGGAAATGTGGCAGGATCACAATACTTTCTCTTAATTGGCAGTAAAAACTGATATTGGCCAATTTTTTGGAAAAAAAATTTAATAGTTTTACTTACATAAATATCTCTAATTTCTAACTCAACAGCTCGTAATTTTTGGTTGAAATTTTTCATCTGGGAACTGCTTAATGGTTCTAAGCTTAATTCTTTTTTAGTCGCCAATTTATCTAATTCCTGCAGTTCTTTATTAATTACTTCGTAACGATATTTATCGACGCTAATTGGACCGATACTCATTTTTTCCATAACACTTACCAGATTATCAACTTTTTGCAATAATACCTTCGTTCCTTTTTCAATTTCATTTTCACTTTTTATTGCTGTGGGTTTCAAGGACAATGATACAGCTTTCTTTGGTTTAAATGAAAAAGTCATAGAGCTGAAATGATCTATCAGCTCTGAATATTTTTGAGATTGAAATTCGTAGGGTATACGCCTTCCGCATGAAATGCTCGACGATGTCGCACACTTACGATCGTCTACAGAATTCTTCATATCATGATCAGATTTCAACTTAGACATTTGTTTTCTTATTATTTAATAAAATTTTAGTTTTGGGTATTCAATATTCTCCGTGTTAAGATTATATTGTATAAATCAATTATATACAAATTTTTATGTTGCTGTTCCTAAGTACTGTTTTTTATAATTTAATTATATATCGCTTCATTTTTTTTTTTATTAATAACCACTACATCAGCTGGATCTACCCTGTCATATAGATATTTAATTTGAATTTATATAAAATAAAAAAATCAGGTGTAAATACTATTACGATTTTATCTAAAAATTATATATAAAATGGCACTTTTTCCTTAGACTAAATTTTAAGAGAGAGAGTTTCAAATTAAAATTCTTTGATAGGAATTATTTACGTATAGAGTTAGGATAGGAAATTCCAAAAGAAATAAATAAAAATCTGTAAAATGATGAAGAAGATATTCAACTGAACGTTAGTTTCAGAAGGCAATGATAGTACTTGATTGTATAATAAATTTGAACTTCTCTGATTATTCATTGGCTAAACTTAACTTATAGTTGGCCTTCATGACAGTAAGCGCGCGAAAATAGAACAGAGTATGAGTTCAGGTTGTAATTCGGAGAGTACTTGCCTTCCGTCTGCAGTGCTAGGTAATGCCATACTGATAATCATCGATAGTTCTCTTCTTTAGATTTCGGCTGAGAATTTTTTCTTTTTAATTATTAGATTTTTGGTTTGGGTATTCACATTTTCTATGTTTTAAGATTATTATACAAATTTATTATATTTCTTATTTTGCTTTTACTAAGGTACTGTTTCTTTTATTAATATAATTATTATATACATCGCTTCATTTTTTTATTAATAACTGCTGCATCAGCTGGATCTTCCCTGTTATATATATTTAATTTGAATTTATATAAAAAAAATCTGGCACGAAACAGATTTCAATAATAAATTCTTTTCAAGTTGTTTTCTGTTAAATAATATTAACATACTTGTTGTGGTTGGTTTCGCAAAGCTGGAAAGCATCAGAGATATTTTCCATGATAGCCTACTTCCTTTTGTGGTCATCGACCGGTTTCGGGCGTTCGCCATCTTCAGGATGCGTTTGTCACACAGTGTGATAACACAGACTTGCACAGAGCAAATTCAGTTTACAACCCAATCATTTACACACACAATATTTACATTGTGAGTGACAAACATTAAAATGTCAGTATTATACTGCTACAATTGGATAACATTCAATTGTGACAATTCTATTGATAAAAGTTGGTAACTAAGTGTTGTGTATTAAGTATGTATTGTTTTTTCAATAAGTTAGTGACGAACTTCGTGTAATCGCGTTTCCATTTGGTTCGTTTCCAAATGGATTTGGCACCGAACACAGAAAAGGCAGTGGTCTTTTTTCTAAGGAATGTATCAAATTATAATAAACTGCGTGAAGGTCTTGACAAATTTAAATGCATATGTAAAAATTAAGTAGGTTAAAATACTTCCTAGCACCCCGACGACTATAGAAAACTAGTGCATTTGTTCAAAAGAGAGAACTGTGATTTTCATGCCTAGCAATTGAAAGAGGACAAATCTTACCGTATCGTACTGTAAGAAACCTCCATCACATCACCGATATAAAAGCAATTGCTGACGAACTAGCAAGCCAGGACCATACTGTTATTCAGATAGTTAATGCATTGCACCAAGCAACCAAAACACCTCTTCCGATCTTCTTTGTCGATCTTAAGCAAGCCCAAAATAATACAGATGTTTTCAAAATAAAGCATATATTAAACACTATTATTAAGGTAGAAGAGCCGAAACCACAAGACATATAGTACAATGTATTACCTGCCAAGAAGATGGTCACACAAAACGCTATTGCAATCACATTTCAAAGTGCGTAAAATGTAGCGAACAGCACCCTTCTCAAATGTGTGTTAAATTAAAGTATATACCTCCCAAATGCGCACTCTACAGAAGCTATAACAAATGATACAGATTTGGTGATGGACCCAAAGAAGAAACAGGCTATAAAGAAGACAGCATCAGCAGCATCACTACACCGACAAAATGTACCAACAACATCCAACCACAGTCTGCCTACTCTAAATGAATCGCTTACAACTCTAATTTCCAACACTATACGGACAGTACTGCAACCAACTTACTCAGATACTCACCCACTTAGTCTCAAACATACAGCAAATTCTGCCATCACTGCTGCAACAGAACTAATGTCACATTTATGAATACTTCTCTGGAACGCAAACGGACTACTTTCTAAACATATTCAATTTATTACAGATAACCATCTTGACTTAGCTCTCATAACTGAAACTCACTTTACATCTCGGTCATACTTCTCTTTGCCCTACTTCACTCTTTAAAAAAATGACCACCCGCAAAATACCCCCCGCGGAAGCACAGCGTACTTATAAACAAATACATAGAACACAAAGTTGTAATGCTACCACAAACTGATGCTATACGGATGACTGCTATCAAACTTTACACGGACACAGGTACAGTAGCAATTTTCTTTTTATAGATCTCCAAATCACCGATTAGAATCTTGGATATTCGATGAACTTCTTCTAATAGCAAAACAAAGGGTTATCATTAGAGGTAATTTTAATGCAAAACACATCTTCTAGGGCTCCCGTCTGAAATCACCATCAGGTGGAATATTATACAACATTATACATAAATGTTGTGGTGGTTGGTTCCGCAGAGCTGGAAAGCATCAGAGATATTTTCCGTGGTAGCTGCTTCTTTTGTGGTCACGACCGGTTTCGGGCGTTCGCCCATCTTCAGGATGCGTTTTTCAGACAGTGTGACAACACAGACTCGAGAGTAACTTAGTTTCACTCTAACTGAGATATTTTTTAAAATTTTAAATGTGAACTAAGTTACTCTCGAGTCTGTATTGTCACACGGTCTGAAAAACGCATCCTGAAGATGGGCGAATGCCCGAAACCGGTCGATGACCACAAATGAAGCAGGCTACCACGGAAAATGTCTCTGATGATTATACATAAACACAACCTATTCCAATTGCACCTTCCTCTCCCACAAATTAGCCAGTTGATCGTCACTGAATTCCTGATGTCTTAGACTTCTTCTTAATCAAAGGTATAGCCACACATAATCTAAGTATCAAAACACTTCCCGACCTGGATTCAAATCCTCTGCAGTATTACTTAGTCTAATTTAAATCTTTGTGCAAACCCAAAATACCCTAGAGTAATCGAGGGTGTCTGATGTAAAAGATTTTCAAAATAAAATCAACTCCACAATTAACTTAAACATATCCTTGAAGACTTCTGACGAACTTGACAAGGAAAGTACAAGCATTTACAACACTAACCCAAACAACAATACATAAATCACAGGCTACACACAATCATCGACACAAACCGCGAACCATATTTTACCTCACCATATTAGACTACTGTTGCGCGAAAAGCGAACTCTATGAAAACAATGGCAACGCACACGTCTACCATGACACAGGACGCACTACAACCAAATCACAAGACATCTTAGCACTAAACTAAACGACTTTCTGAAAGGCAAGAGCAATACTTGCAATCCCTTACCACCGGAGATAACTGTTTATGGAGAACGACAAAACGTATTTTGCACTAGATACCTGTCACACCACCTTTAAGGAATGAAAGTGGAAACTAGACCACAACTGACGAAGAAAAAGCCTCACTTTTCTCCCACCACCTCCAACAAGTTTTCCAGCCTCATAACTATCCAGAAGAAGAGACTTACAATGGAACAAGAAATGAATCATATGAACAACCCCAACTTTCACTTCCGCCAAAACCTTTTACACCCGCAGAAGTACAACATGTTATTAAGAACTTGCCAAACAAGAAATCCCCGGAATACGATGTCATTACTGCAGACACCCAAAACTATTGCCAAAAAAGACAATACTGTATCTCACGTTTCTATTTAATGCATCACTAAGGACTGCTTATTTCCCTCTTATGTGGAAATATTCCTTAGTGACTGTGATCCACCTGACAAATCTCCTATAGAGCCTACTTCCTACAGACCAATTAGTTTGCTTCCGATTCTGGGAAAATTACTAGAAAAACTGCTCATAAAACGACTTACACTCTATGCAGACCGTACTATGCCACAGTATCAATTTGGCTTCAGGCAACAGCACTCTACTATTTCAAATATAAAGAGTCACAACACACATTGCTAAGGCCCTCGAATCCAAACAGATATGTGCAGGCATTTTCATAGATGTTTCATAAGCCTTCGATAAAGGTTGCCCCAGGTTGCTCGTCGAACTAAAAAGAATTTTACCTTTCACTTATTACTTTTTACTAAAATCTTCTCTTGAGAACAGATTCTTCAGTATTAGGGTAAATACAGTTATCTTTGACATCCATCCCATTGAGGCTGGAGCCCCAAGGGGAATGTTCTGGGACCACAATATTTACACATACAACATACCTGAATAGCCGAATATTGTAACTACGACCTATGCGGATGACATACCACTACTTGTTACCAACACAGACATAATAACTAACAAATTAATACTGGAGCAGCATTTGACTAACTTGCATAACTGGAACATCACATGGAAAATTAAACTCAATATAAACAAAACAAAAACAGTATATTTACTCTAAAAAAGACGGAAGGTATACCTGTGACGAACCTTTACCATTGACTAAGTCAGTAACTTATTTAGGGAAGTCACTTGTGACTTTGTCACTTGGACAGCGACTAACTTAGACAACACGTGTAAAGACTAAAAGACTTGAACTTAATTTACGTTTCAAACAGTTACACAGATTACTAAAGAGAAGATCCACATTAAACATAAACAACAAACTCCTAATTTACAAGACTCTCTGAAACCACTTTGGACATACGGACTTCAGCTTTGGGGAGCGGCTAAAAGATATATTTGAAAAAATTCAGACATTCCAATCTTGCACACTGCGGACTATCCTTTCATCTCCTTTCTATGTTACAAAACGAAACAATACATAAAGACACAAACACTGAAACAGTACAACAAGCAGCACATCGACTGTACACTAAGTATCACGTCAAACTCAGCGATCATACAAATCTTCTCATCAACAATTTACGAACAACTCTAGTTCCAGAAAGAAGACTAAAATTTAGATGGCCACAAGACTTGTTACATCCACCGTAGACAAACTTCATACTGACTGATAGACCTCATTGAATGACATTATGAAGTAGCAGTACACATTTCATTTCTTCACTTCATAAACAAATCACTCCAACAGGGCCATCACTAGTTGGGGTACCTGCACACGTTCTCCACGTCAATTCATTCAGAGACAACAGCATACAGGCAGAATACATTTTGTATTGGAACTGTATTGCAAGTAAATAAAAATAAAAAAAGAATCTGGTACAAAATAGTTAACGACTTCTTTTACATTTTCATTTAACTCAAATTTTACCATTTGTCCTAGCATAAATGTAGACAGGTGCCAGGTAATGCTAAAGTCCAGTAGAGCACACCACAATAATTGAGCCCACTGCATATAACACTTGAAATTTAACGCCATAAATTCCTCACAACTGATTAAAATCAATTTTCTTGGTTAAAAAAATGGTTAAAATGAAAGAACCAAGTAAAATGAAAGCAGTAGCGCTTCAAAGTTAAAGGAAATCCTGTCCTTTTGGGCCAAAAGACTCCAAAACCTATTCGATAAAATCGCTCTTCCGTTAATCGATTTTGCCCAAATATGGAATTGTAGCCATGTTTAAGTACCTATATTAAGGTTATAAAGATTGCAGAACCATACATTGTTCGGAAGTGGTACTTTAATGGTCATCTCAACGCTGTTGTTCCCGGAGAAACCCTGAAAAAATAAATTTTCCCGGAAAATATTACAAATAATGGTGGTGCAGATTATAAAGCGATGTCGAGCAGATATAAAAGTATAAAGCGTTTTAAGAAAAGTTTCCAGCCGTTTTCGAGATAAACGCGATAAACTGAAAAGTATATTAAGCGCTGCACGAACCTCACACAGCGGAATTTAAAGAAGAGAGTGTAGTAGCGTGAGAAGAAAGTGAGTGACTGGCAGAGAGACGATGTGAGAATTCACCGTCGTGAACGGTCGTTGAATGTTGATGGTCAGGCCCACTTTGTAACCAGGCGTAACTAGATCCTACTCTCTTTAACTTCTCGTTCTGCTTCTTATATCGCCTCCTCTGAGAGCTAATGGCATGTCGATCCAGTACAGTATACGTAGAAAACTTACAAGACAAGAGGAACTATAAAAATCATGATGACATTTGAATTTCATTTTTAACTTGGTCTGTGACTTTTATTTGAAACATTTATCTGGAAAAATTCATTTTATGGGAGTTTTGGTGGAGGAGGTTTGTGGTTGTGCTTTCATTTAAAGAACCATTTCTGTTAATTAGACAATATTATCAACTATAAAATATTAATCATAGTTAAATTTTATTACAAAATTCCGAGTTTGAAGAAAATGTTAACTGATGGTTTTTCAATTTTCTGCGATTTCCTCCACAATGACACCAACTGGTTCCATAAATCTTAGGATACTAGCTGTACATCTCAGCTGAGCAAAAATTATTACAAATAATTAAGTGAAAAAATATATTTCAACAAAATTATTTGAAATAACGAGCATGATATAATAAATTTGTTTCCTAAATGTTATTTGAAATAAAGATATTTATTCATTTTAATGTTGAACTTTATGTTATAACAATAAATTTGTGTAAAAGTAAAATTTATAGATTATCAATTTAATAATCAACTATAAATAGATCATTTAAAATAATTTTGTTTACTGCTGTGAAAGGAAACATTATTTACTTATTCTATTCTCCCTCTTAAAACAAATCACCAAACTGATAATTTTATTTATTTCCATCATCAAACACACGGCATGGAACTGTTGCCATAGTTACATAAATATTTCAATTGTATAAAATGATTTGGAATATGAACTAACAGAGCTCATTTTAAAGATCTCGGCAAATGCAGGTAGCTGTTCTGTTGGCAAATATAGCTGTAGTTAAAACACGGGTACATTAAAACGCTGTAGTTAAAGGTTCACTACAGAAAGTTGCCTATATGTTCCAAATAGTTATAAATTGGGTGAGGATCGTTATAAATGCTTACCCCTCCCCCCCACTAGAACAGTTCTTGTATTTCAATTATTCAGGCTGTGAGGTTAGCTTCCATCCAGCTAATGATTACAAAATAAATAAATTTAAAACTGTCTGTGATGCAATAAATAGATTGCCTAAAAATAAGACATTCGTTCATTGGCTAAACTTCACTTATATGTGCAAATTGTATACAGCGTTTAAAGAAAATCGTTGGAGCCGTTTTAGAGTTCGAGTGTGTCAGTCACGCAGTAAATATCGTTTGTGTAAATACTGTTTCTATTTGTCCTTAGTTACAATTGTTAAAACGCAATGACATTTTCATGGTCATTAGTTTTTTATTTTAAACAGTGACTTGGTGAAGTCAAATATTTTATTATCTCGAACATTACAAATATTACAGGTACAAAACATTCAGTAACTTTAATATATAAAGTTTGTGCTAAATATTTAACCGGTGCTTATAATTGTTAGTGGGGGGAGCTCATAAACTTGAAGCAAATCCAGTGTACATGTTTGTTTATCCGTCAGTTTTAGTTTTAAAGTACTGAGCCACTTGTTTATCTGCTATTTATTTCATTTATTCATTTAAACATTTATTTCTGACGAACTTTTCATTAATTAAAAAAAGAAAAAATTATTCAACTTTATTAAATTTTAGTTATTTTATAAGTATTAGATACTGGTAATTAAAAGTTAGAAGGAATTATCTCTTAAATAAGAAATTA
The DNA here is from genome assembly GCA_011037195.1 of Triatoma infestans. NCBI lineage: Eukaryota > Metazoa > Arthropoda > Insecta > Hemiptera > Reduviidae > Triatoma > Triatoma infestans. The sequence goes on along the minus strand of JAAEAF010003335.1, from coordinate 39,723 downwards.
AACAAAAAATAATAATAGTAAAAAAAAAAACAAAAAAACGAATTAAAAATTATAATATACAGTAATTCATAGAGCAATACAAATAATTACCATTTTTATCATTGCACATAATGCCTCAAATAATTCTGAGAAAGAGACTGATCTTCGTTCTATTTATTATCTGATCGCTCAGGTCCAGGAAAATGTTGGCAAAGGCAACGTACAAACTGAACTGGAATCTGTAAAGGAAAGAATCACTAAATTAGAAAGCACACTGCGAATAACTGAAAATATTCATGAGTTTAGTTCGTCGGTCTGTAACACTACGAAATGATATTAATCGTAAGAATATTATTTTGCACAACTTGGCTGAGTTACCAAATGAAAACATGGAGATACTAGTTAAGGAGGTTCACAACACTGGGCTAAACTACCGGTTTGACACTAGACTTTCTAATGGCGTTTCTCTTTCAAGTGTGAATATGATTACGTGGAATTAAAAATATTGTGGACATTTCAAATGAATATTGTCAAAATTGTTTGATTTGTTTATCAGAAATGCATGCTGATGGCGATGTTTTTAGTTCTGGCCCTCCCTCTTCCCTATCTAACTATAAAATTATTACTACTGCAATTCCTCAAAAATCGGTAGGTAGAAAAAATGGAGGCCTGGCTTTGTTATGTTGCGGCAATGTGTTTGTTGTAGATGTTATTGAAAACTGTGAACCCTGGCTATTTGTTAATGCTTTTATTTATTTATTTCAATATGTCTCCATTAATATTACATGTAATAAGATTACAAAATTTATATTTTAAATCTTGTTTGTTAATGTTAAAACTATCTGCTACAGTGTTATTTTAGGTTTTATACATTTGATTCCATCTTTACATTTGCCCAGTTTGTTAGAAATATTGGATGGCATTGCAACTTTAATACCAAATAACTTTGTAAATTATTCTTTCTTATACGGTGGCGATTTTAATTACCGGGTCTCCAATTGTAACATAGTGAATGAGCATAATTATATCAGTGCAGAGTTGCAGAGACAGAGTGTAACCAATAAATGGGATGCTGTTAAGGCTTCCGCTTTTAAACTCAAACTTAATAATAAGTATTTTGATTCACCGAAATCGCTTGCGATAGTGTTAATGAACTTTATGAAAGATTTATAGCGGCAAGTAAAGTATCTGCTACAGATGGAACTTAAGTATTTTTCACTTAGAAGCTCCGGGCGCCATGCCTCTTTCAAAACCCGGTACAATGTAGAACTGTCGCGAACTAAAAAAAGATGTTAAAAGTAAACTTAAAGCTTGAAAGATGGGCGGTTTTTCCTTCAGTACTAGCTCGGATTATTTAACTTAAAAAAGAATTATAAAAAATTAGTTAAAATGAAAAAAAATCAGCATAAGAACAGATCATAATTGATTTCCTTTCTAAGGTAAAAGTTTCTGGTCAGTAATAATAAATACAGAAAACGATATAGTGCCCAGTGCATGATTTCAACTTCAAAATTGGAACTATTTTTCGCAATATATATCGCCTAAGGTCAGTAGATACCTATTCATTGATTGGATGTTAAACCCAATATTAGATTGTTTCATGCCTTATGAAGAATTAGTTTCAGCCATAAATGTCTCCAAAAGAAACGGTCTCAAGGAAGCGGTCTTCTATAAATTCCTTTAAAATCTGCCCGAAGGTGGATATATAAAGTGCGATCGGTCTTCAACAGAGTCTTGCAGGATGAAACAATTCCTAAATCCTGGGCAGAAATGCGCGCTGTAATGGTTCATAAGAAAGGCAGTACTTCTGGCCTTCTAAATTATACATGTATTGCCTTGGCTAACTGCACTCTTAAACCGATTTCTCAAGTCTTAAACCATAGATTACTTTCATGGGTTGAGGTGGCAAACGTGAAAATTGATTAATCAGAAGTGCAACATTACTGAACAGTTTTTCAATTTTCTGTTATTACCTCCACAAAGACAACAGAGGGTCCCATTAATCTTAGGATACTATATTCCGTCACAGCTAGCAAAAATTATATCAAATAATTATTTGAAATAACGAGCCTGATATAATAGATTAATTGCATAAATATTATTTGAATTAATGATATTTATTAATTTTAATGTTAAAATTTTTGATATAACAATAAATTTGTGTGTAAAGTAAAATTAATAAATTATCAATTTAATAATCAACTAAAAATAGATCATTTAAAATAATTTTGTTTACTGCTGTGAAACAAAGTATTATTTACTTATTCTTTTCTCCCTCTAAAACAAATCACCAAACTGATAATTTTATTTATTTCCAACATCAAACACAGCATGCAACTGTTACCATAGTTACCATAAATGTTTAAATTGTATATAATGATTTGGAATATGAGCTAACAAACAGCCCTTCGTGTTAAACATCATTTTAAAGATCTCGGCAAATGCAGGTTGATGATGTTGTTTGCAAATATAGCTGTTACTGAAACAAAAGTTATGGCTCACCACGGAAAGTTGCTTGTTCGTTCAAAAATAGTTATAGAAGATAACCCACTGGAACAGTTCTCGTATTTCATATGAAGAAAACAAAAATTAGTTGGCTTCTCGACCAATTGATGGTAAAAAAAAAACAAAACCAAAAAATAAATTTTGTAATTGTTTTTTAATAATTGACAGTTCGACGTTTCGACAAACTTTGTTTGTCTTCTTCAATATAAAACAATAATTAAAGAAAAAACAAATTATAACATACTACAAAAATTACACCTATGTATTTGGTTTTTTGTTTGTGTTTCATGTTATAATTTTGTTTTTTCTTTAATTTTGTTTTATATTGTTCCTGAAGAAGAAAAACAAAGTTTGTCGAAACGTCGAACTGTCAATTATTAAAAAACAATTACAAAATTTATTTTTTGGTTTTTTTTTTTTTTTACCATCAATTGGTCAAGTAGCCAAGTAATTTTTGTTTTCATATTACAACTAACGGCCAACAAGAATAATCTTCTGATTCTCGTATTTCAATTATTTAAGCTGTGTAGTTGGTTTTCATCCAGATAAATCATATACAAATAAAATAAATAAATTTCAAGCTGCCTGTGATGCAATAAATACATGGCCTAAAAATAAGACAAACAAAAATAAAACTCCCAAAACTATGGCTGTACCGCTGCTTGGGTTAATAGGACTAAAATAAAAGCACTCAACAAAGCAAAAAGATGATGAAATTTTTAAGAAAAGTTAGAGCTTGCACAAAAAGAGATTGGATAAGTAATGACAACTAACGAGAAGAATTAAAGATGTACAATATTAACGATTTTATAGAAGATGGAAAAGACAATTGGAAAAGAGCATCATAATCTTATGACAACGACAAGACTACTTTTGATGGTCAATAAAGGGGATATAGGATGACCATTAAAACGGTGGAGTTGAAGTATTGAGAAGCCGGACAGGCATGTTGCCTAATCCCTGCAGTGCATAAGAAGAAGAAGATTATTAGTCTTCTTCTGTTCACTTGCCTCAGGTTCTTGAAATTTAACTTGTGGCTTATCGTTTGATATTCCTTTAGATTCTTCACTTGACCCCATTTTTTTTTTTTCTTTTTTATCCTTCTTCGAAGGCTTCTTTTTCTTCTTCTCGCAAACACCCACCGATGCCCTTGGTACATTGCCAAAACTAATTGGCAATGGTGTGTCCGCCATTGTTTCCAAACGTGAAATTCTTTCATAAATCTCGTCTGTCGTGGTAACTTCAGGCAGTGGCTCATACGGTGTGTTTTTCAGTTTATATAATGATGTTGTTTGAGCAGCCGCATATGATGAAAATTCTGTAATATGGTATAGAAATACTTTGTCCTTTTTCTTCTTTTTCTTTAACATCGTCACTTGTTTATATAAAGTCAAACATTGTTGAAATACCTCTTGCAGTATGGTAAAATAGTATTCAATCCAAGACATCTTGAACAAGAAATTCTAATATAAAATACAATCGATTTTTTTCTTATAACAATATTCATAGTAATTGTATTTAACCAATTATCTTCAATTAATTATTTGCAAAACATTTCATTTTTCTTAACAATATTATATACATAAAGGGTTAGTTCCAACAAGCGTTTAATGGTTTTTTACCAATACTGATTTGTGATGTTTAATCACTGCATCCATGCGGGATCTGTGATTTCTATTTCTGTTTATTTGAATTAAAGTTTTGTTGGAACGCTCTTCTAATTATTTTTTTATTCTCTTAGTGTTAAGTGGAACTATTTCGAACGTGTGCAATTTTCGAAATTAACTTTTAATCGGAAATACATATTTTGTTGACCCTGAGTACGGAAAAAATCTGGTGTGAATCATTCACACGTCTTCCTCCTCTTCTAATTAATATAATTAACCAAGAAATTTTTAAAGTTGCAAGTTACAAACTTTAGGACCGGCAGTTGTGATTTTACTTGTATACCCGAGCGCTCTATGTCAAAACCAAGAATCCAAATTTGTACAAAGAATACAAATTTAATAAAACTAACAGACAAACCTCTAATGCCCCTAAAAAATCAGTATTTTCGTAAAAAATTATTTAAATAAAAGTTATAGGTTCATATCTGTGTAGTTATCACCACAGTCTAAAGGATATCGATATAGTCGTTTTACAGAAATTTCCAAACAACACAAAAACCTAGTCTATAATACGGGTTAACCGAATTCTATTAAGTACTTATCAAACGCAAAATCAACCGATTTCTTTAATTTAGGAAATTCTATGTTTTTAATATACCTTAATATTATACAGGTGTAAAACCATCTACATTATATTGAACAGGTAAATTAGAGGGAACTTAACGTTACTTAGCCCACAGAACCCACCTACAAATTTTAATTTTCCCCGATACAGTTTCAAATGAAAGTGAAAGGATTTTATTTACGGGTAGATTTAGAATAGAAACTATAAAAATTAAAAAATAAATCAGTAAAATCCAGTTCCGCATTCGTGTGTTTGGTATATTTTCACTTGAACCTTCGTGTCAGAATGCAGTGGTGGTATCTGAGTGTATATCAAATTTGAAGTTCGTGAAGCGCCCGAAATGGAATAGTGATCCTCTTATTTTCGAGTATGACTAGCTAAGCGTTAAAGGGTATGGCGAGCGGAGCTCCGCGTAAAAGAAATTATTGAAGGTTCGTAAAATACTGAAATTAAGTAAACATTAATAGGCAGTTTCCCCTATGTGCACTGAAGAGACCATCGCCATAATACATTTTTACCGTTCGTTTTTGAGAAACTCTGTTCACATACATTCGCTGAAAATTTTTTATCTTCCTCAAAATATGTATTTCCGCTGTAAATTAAATTTCCAAAATTTGGCAGGATCTCAATACTTTCTCTTAATTGGCAGCAAGAGAAAGTAAATATATAAAAGCTCATATCTGCAGATATTTTAAAAAACAGTCAATAGTGTTTACTTACATAAATATCTCTTATTTCCAACTCAACAGCTCGTAATTTTTTGTTGACATTTTTCAAATAGAAATTGCTTAATGGTTCTAAGCTCAATTCTTTTTTAGTCACCATTTTATCTAATTCCTGCAGTTCTTTATTTATTGCTTCATAACGATAATTATCGACGCTAATTGGACCGACACTCATTCTTTCCATAACACTTACCAGAGTATCAACTTTTTGCAATAATATCTTCGTACCTTTTTCAATTGTATTTTCACTTTTAAGTGTTTCTATGGGTTTTATAGGCGGTTTTATTGTTCGTGCAGTTTTCTTTGGTTTAGGTAGATAAACTGACATAGAGCTGACACGACGTAAAATCTCTCCATATGGTAAATCGGCGGGTATTTGTCTGCCGTCTGAAGTGCTCGACGATGCCCCAGACTGACGATCGTCGGCAGAACTCTTCTCAACATCTTTAGATTCCAACTGAGACATTTGTTTTCTTTTTAATTATTAAGTTTTTGTTTTGGGTATTCACATATTCTATGTGTTAATATTATATTTAAATAAATTATTTACAAATTCTAATTTTGCTGTTAATAATGTACTGTTTTTTTATAATTTAATTATTATATATCGCTTCATTTTTTTTATTAATAACCGCTAATCAGCTGTGTCAATATATATTATATATATGTACATGTTTAATTTGTAAATATATATATTATATTTAATACATATATATATTATTAATACATACATTAAATAATATTAATTAATATATATATTTATTATTATATATATTTAAATGTTACATATCTAATCCATGTCATATATATATATATATATATATTTTGTTCTTATTTAATTTGAATTTATATAAAAAAATCTGGTAAGAGAAACTGGCAACTTTCTCATACAATTATAATATAAAATGTGCACATTTTCAATGTTCGGTGGGTTGTCAATTCCTTACTTACCAACCTTGGCAGGTAGAGACGTTTTTATGTTATAGTTCAGCAAAACGCTCCAAAAAAAATTGAGCTCACAGCGTATTACATTTGAAATTTAACGCCTCAATTTTGCACAACTAAACAAAATCAACTTTATTGGAAAAATGCTTCAAATAAAAGTGATACTTTTATGTTTGTCCAGTTAGATACTTTTATGTTTGTCCAGTTAGCATATCATACATAAAGGAAATACTTGTCCTTTTCGACTAAAACACTCAAAAGCCTATTCCGTAAAATCGCTCTTCCGGTTAACCGGTTTTCTCCGAATTTGGAATTCTAGAAATGTTTGTAATGTTTATTATATAGATTGCAGAACTATATATTGCAATGATGTGGTACTTTTAGAGGAAATCTCAACGTTGTTGTCCTCCTAGAACCCCCCCCCCCCAGAATTGAAATATAAATTTTCCCAGGAAAATGTTTCAAATAAAAGTGTTAGGTAGGCAGATAGTATACAGCAAGTAAGGTAAATTTTTGAAGCCGTTTAATAGATAAACTGTACTTCCGGTATGATAGATTTTTGCGCCAGATTCCATAGTAGTATCTGAACTGAATAGTAAATTTGAGCGACACATGATTTTTTACTTTCTCTTACTCCTAGTAAGAGGAAGTATTTTAATCGTGTCAAATTTTCGATATCGAGTTTTCGATATCAAACTTTTATTTGAAACATTTCTCTGGAAAATTCATTTAAGGGCAGTTATGGAGGAGGGGTGGGGGAGGGTTTTCATCTAAAGTGCTATTTCAGTTTATTAGACAGTTCTGTCATCTAAATAATGTTATTTAGAATTGAATATGTTATTGAAATTCCGAGTTTCAAAAAATTCGGATAACCGGAAGTGCGTTTACTTTACCACTTTACTAAATGATTTTTTTTTCACTTTTTCGCAATTTTCTCAAAAATGGCACCGACGATTTTCTTGAAACTTCATATATAAACTACACATACAAAGATCTACAACTTTTATTTTAAAAAATTCATTTAAGGGCACTTTTAGGGGAGGGGTGAGGTTATGTTTTTACTCTAAGTACTATCATAGTTAATTATACAATTCTATCATCCAAAGAAAATTAATTAGAAATAAGTAGATAGCCAAATTCTGAGCTCCAAGAAAATTAGTGAACCGGAAGTGTGCTTTTATTGAATAGTTTTTCAGTTTTCGACGAATTCCATTAAATGTGGTACACTAACTATAAAAATTGTTCATTTCAATTTTGAAAACTGGAGTAAGAGAAAGTTGTGTGAGTGTTTCACACCAGATTTTTTCTTTTCTTTTTATTAATTATTAGATTTTGGTTTTTGTTTTGGGTAATTGCCCAAAACAAACCCAATTGGGATTTATTTTGTTCACACACATTCCGCGTAAACCCATTCACTAAAAACAGATTTTTCGTTCTGAGGAGAAACATATATTCGTAATGGCTTTTCTTACGAGGAGTAAAAGAAAGTAAAAATCTAGTGTGTAATACTGACACCCCTTTCTCTTACTGCCATGTACTTAGTTTTAATTAACAAACTTTCTTCAAACCATTTTCTTAGGGGCATTCAGTCTTAGAGAACCTCCCTAAATTCGATTTTTCTGATTCGGAAAAAGTTTCTAACTAAAGTGATAGCGTTCAGTTTGTAAAGTTTGTAAACCAATTCATTTGGTTTCTTATTGAAAATTCACACAGAACTGAAAACTATTCAGTGAAGACTCACTTCTGGCCAAACGATTTTTTTCAAACTCGGAATTTTGGCATTACGTTTCATTGTTATTAATATTATAGAGATGATATCAGTAGATAAAATAAATAACACTTTAAAGGATAATATAACTCCCCTCCATAACTCCTCTTAAATGAGCTTCCCTGGAAAAATGTTTCAATAAAAAAAGTTATTGCGCTTCATATGTGTGATGAATATACCAAGTTTAAAGAAAATCGTAGGAGTGGTTTTCGAGAAAATTGAAAAACTTGAAAAATATGTTCACATTTTTGTTTGAACTTTCTGCAATTTTTCCCTTTTTGAGTTATGTTGACCATATACTCAGGGCATCTCAAAACGCATTTTTCCAGTGTAATTTACATATTTTAGTGGATGTTAATGGGTTTAAACGGAAGATAATAAATTGAGATATAGTCAGACTTACTGATCACTGTTTATATTATAGGAGAATATTAAGTACTGCAAGGAATTTACATTGTATAATTTAGCGAAGAGGATATTAAACGTATAAACTTGAGGAGAAAGTGGCAGATTAACTGGCAGAGAAACGGTGTTACAATTATTTGAATGGCGTTTGATGAGAGTCAGTAGGCCGTCAGGTCCTCATTTTAACCGGGCGTCGGACTCTCTTTAACTTGTCACACTGGTAGTAAAAGCTCTTAAACTCCATAGGATGGGCATAAATTATTTCAAATAATTAAGTGAAAAAATATATTTCAACAAAATTATTTGAAATAACGAGCATGATATAATAAATTTGTTTCATAAATATTATTTGAATTAATGATATTTATTAATTTTAATGTTGAACTTTATGTTATAACAATAAATTTGTGTGTAAAGTAAAATTAATAGATTATCAATTAATAGATTACAATAGTACCTAAGTAAAATAGATCATTTCAAAATAATTTTGTTCACTGCTGTGAAAGGAAGTATTATTTACTTATTGTATTCTCCCTCTGAAAATAAATCACCCAACTGATAATTTTATTTATTTCTAACATCAAATGCAAGGCATGGAACTGTTACCATAGTTACCATAAATGTTTAAATTGTATAAAATGATTTGGATTATGAACTAACAGTCCTTCGTGTTTAAACATCATTTTAAAGATCTTGGCAGGTAGCACAATTTAGCTACGCCGCACCGTTTTCAAGATTTTTGGGGGAAATAAAAAAATTGTAATAGAAACTAAAACTTCCTGTTTGTGCCACTTCTTGTCACTAAATTGAAAAATCCAGTTTGAACCTAGTAAAAATTATAAGTTGGAGAATAAGTTATTAATTATAAATATGTACATTGCAGTAAGAGAAAATCGTGTGCGTCTTGATATTGAGCTTTTACTGGATACGATGGTCGCTGAACGTTGTTGGTTGTTCGAATGGCGTTTGAATGAGAGTCAATAGCCGGTCAGGCACCCATATTAAGCTTGAAGACACTTTTGACGGGTTTTGTTGAATCAACCGTAACAGAAGCATAAAATTGAAGTCAGCTCTCTACGCGAACTCGATTGCTTTACTCAGATGATGATTGAAAATCCGAATCCAGTCCGGAACATCATAAATATGCGTGCTACGACGGAAGTTATCCAGCATTGCGGACCCATCTACATTTTCAATATTAATTTTTTACTTCACATTTTCATTGCTCCTCACTCTTATATAGTAATCATTTGATTTTTGGATGCTTGGATATTTCTGCTTTTAATATTTCTTTTTATGTGTGCCTTTTAAATAAAGTTTTGTTATTATTAGAAACATGTTTTTTTCTGAAAGAGATAGCGAACAAGAAGATGTCGACATTAGGATATTGGACAAAATGTATGGATCGACAGAATCATTGCTTGAAACATAAAGAACAACTGAATGTGTGTGCCCCTGGTGACTATAACTTTGTAGGGCCAGAGCCCAACATGAAGGTATATTCATCAAGTCACGCTATGACTTCAAGGTATTCACTCAAATAATTTATTATCAATTGAATCAATATGTGAATTGGCAGCTATAGAACTTTTTGATAAAACAGTTTACTGTTCACCAATTAAACATTGTGATAATTTTTTTGATTATGTGTAAAGTTTTTAATTATTTATTTAATCGAAGAAAACAGGCTGTGATGGTGGGATATTTCCCAGCTGTAAGAGAAAGTAAAACATTTTCGGAGAAAGTAAAACACAAACTTGTCGGAAAAACATGTTTACTTCCTTTTACTCCTAGTAAGAGGAAGTAATGCGATCGTGCCAGAATTTCGAAATTGAGTTTTCACCGGAATTACATGTCCCTGTATACGAAAACAATAGTTTCAGCGAATGGTCTATATATGTGGGTGTTTTAAAAGAATGAATATCACAAAAAAATAAAAAGTTGCAGACAGCTCAAACTTGATAGGTACTAACCACCGCATCAGACATGAAAATTTCAAGCAAAATCCACCAACCAAAATTGCGACTTTACTCAATGGATTTTTCAATTTTTCGTGGTTTCCTCGACACACATAAATACCAATCACTTCTATTTGAAATATTTTCCGGGGAAAATTGATTTTTCGGGGGTTCTGGGAGAAAAGTATAGTTATGCTTTTCTGTAAAGTACATCTTCAGAATAATATATAGTTTTACCACCTAGGTAATATTTTATACATTCGAAGCATTGATAGAATTCCAAATTTTGAAGTGCAACATTATAGAATAGGTTTTTGAGTATTTTGGAGTTTTCCCGATAATGGTTATAAAACAATTTCCTTTAAACTGGGTATGCTAACTTCACACCTAAAAACGTATCACTTTTAACTGAAACATTTTTCCCCAAGGAAATACTTTGTATAGTTGTGTAATACTTTTTATGGTGTTAATTTCAAATGTTACATGTAGTTAGTTGGTTCAATGTGTTCTAGAGCGCGCTACTGAGTCATAATATAATCATCACTTCTCTACTTGCCAAGATTAGTGCAGGGCAGTACTTATCCCCCACCATGTTAGGACAAATATGTAAAATTTGAGTTTAAACAACATTGGTCATTTTATATATAATTGTAGTAAAAGGAGTAAGTCGTGTGAGTGTTTCACGACAGATGTTTGCAGCTATATAAAGAAAATTTTATGATTGATTATCTTCGAAATTAAGTTTTCTTAAAAAGTACCTTGTTTTGAGATGCCCAGAAAAAGAAACAATCTGTCGATCAAATTGTGCCTTTCTTTATTATTAATCTTTATTATTTTACTCACTCTTATGAAATTGAAACAAAATAGCTTAAGCTCCTTAATTTTTCTTTTATATAGTCCTTATTTAGACCATTATTGAATAATAGATACTCTTTCCATACATGATAATGACGTGATGAAGGTTTTTCTCTTGGGGTTTGAATGTGTTATCTATTTTTGCAGGAATCCCTTCATTTAAGATTCTCCTTTTAACTTTTTTTAAACAGTTCAATTTGTTACCAAGCTTCTGGGTACCAGTGTAAGATGGAATGTTATTCTATACTCTTTGTACATGCTAGGTTGTCAATAGTTACGGCAGCAGTTCCCACGAGCATTTGATACATTGCTGACACAACATAATAATTGCATAAATACTCCCAACTTTCATTATTGTTGTCTTTTTACTACTTTCTGAGCTGCCATACTGTGTATCTGTGATTTCAAATAAAATTAATTTTTTAAAAATTGATTTGTGTTTTCAAATACTATAACTGGCGCCCGTGAACAGGGACAGCGCAAGTTTTCAAAAGCATTTGAAAGTACGTCCATTTGACTTACATCGCTCAATATTTTTGCGTGATATCTTCCCGCACAAGAGAACTCGACTGCTGACTCCTTATCCGCTGTTTCACAACTAATTCTTGAAGAAGAAAACAGCTAAAGCAGCAAGTTGGCAAGCAGACAGCCCTAACAACAGCAGGCATACCGACAGCAGAGAATGTACTCAACCTCATCTTCGGAAGAGAAGGACCCGGAGTTACCACAAACACATCATACTGTGAGTAATTTCGTTATACCTAATTCCTGTACTCTTATCAAACCCCCCAGACTTAACCCCCTTGATAACCCTAACATGGCTCTCAACATTTCTAAACTACTACCACATGAAATTTTAAAATACATCCCCAGATATGATGGAACCTCATATAAATTACACCATTTTGTGTCTACATGTGAGGAACTTTATATAGATTTTTGTGGTGAAAGTATTTCAGAAAGAGAAGGGAACCATTGGCTGCTCCTCAAGGCAGCCATGTCCCACCTAGAAGGTCCTAATGAAGCAGTTGCCTTCAATAATAATTGTCAAACATACTAGAACTAACTCATGCATTAAAGAAAAATTTTGCATACAAGAGAACTATACCGGACTTGATAGCAGAACTAGCCTTAATGAAGGCCTACTCAAAAGAACATCCTATAGAATTTGTGAATAGACAGGACAAAAAACGAACAACAGTAATAGCTAGGTACAAATTGGACGATATAACAGGCGACCTACTTAATAATTTAATCGAACAACTAAATGCCACACTAGTGAGATCATTAGTCCATGGGGTTCATCCCACACTTGGTGCACATTTACAACTGTTACAGATAAAAGACTTGGACGATGCTAGAAACAGACTCATCAACGATTGCAGTATAGTTCTGCAACAACTAAAATACAGTGCCACAATGGAAACAATAAACCGAATAGACACATAAATGTAAACACAACCTTATAAAATCCCACATCATAAACCACCACCGGCTATACAAAATCACAAAAATCCATATAGACCCCCATTCCAACAAACAGTTCCAAATTTTCCATTTCGCAGAAATTTTCAACAGCAATCACAACCACAACTACCATAACAACCCTCTTTTTCAAGATATCACTTCCCTTCACTGGGTCAAAATACAGTTACAATGCGCACGAGTAGAACAAATCATCTCATAATTTCAAAAATTATATATCCCTATATGAGTTTACTCATGTAGAAGAAAAACTCGGATAACACCATACATAAACAAATTAGCAGCATGCAAACAGAAATACTCACTAACTGAAACCCTAAACAAGCTTACAGATCATTTTTTAGAAACAAGCCCCACATTTTCCAGAGACCCTCCAGACAGTTTGACTTAAGCATAATTAATAAATCGCTGCCCTACTTTTTAGATTTCGAAAGAAGGAAATGGTTAGTTGACACCGGATCCTTGAAAAACTATATAAACCCCTCCATTGTTCCTGAGACTGCCCAAGATATAAAGAAGATGTTATAGTCAAGACATCCACAGGAATGAGTAAAGGGTCAGAATATATTTTATTCAATCCTGAAAATGTTTTATCCCAAACTAACAAAATAAAAATGTATCTATTTAAGTTCTCGCCAAAATATGATATATTACTCGGACACGAAACTTTGAGTTAAATTAAAGCAAATGTAAATTTTGAGAAAAATATATTAGAGTACGAAAATGGTTCACGTGAATTATTATTTTTAGTCGATAATAAAGAAGTTAAATTAAAGCCCGGTTTTAATGTTGTCACAGTGTCGGTTAGGCCAATGCCCAACCTTAAAAGTGGATTAATTAAAGCCGTCAAAACTAATAAATACAACATCGAAGAAAGAGTAGTAAATGTAGACAATAACGAATGTAAATGTTTAGTGTATTCCAACGAGCTCATGACCATATGTCCAGAGCCGATGGAAGTAGAGGAATTAGAAACAATTTTTGAACCAAATCAATTAGTGACCAATTGTCCCGAAATTCATAAAGAAATAATTGACCAAATTCCGCAACTACTCCGTACTGACCACATGAACGAAGACGGAAAATTTAAAATTATTAACCTAATAAAAGAATTTCCAGAAATTATACTTTGAGAGAATGACCAATTAACCAGCACAAATTTATTGAAACATAAGATCAATACTACGAAATTCCAGTCTATACTAAAAATTACAGGTATCCTCAAATATTTCGGACAGACGTTCAAATTGAAATCGATAAATTACTACAGAACAAAATTATACAACACTCCAACTCACCTTACAATTCCCCCATTTGGGTTGTCCCAAAAAAACCCGACGTCTCAGGAAAACGAAAAATTCGAGTTGTTATAGACTATAGGAAATTAAATGAAAAAACAATAGAGGATAAATATCCATTTCCGAACATAGAAGATCTTTTTGGAAAGATTGGAAGGGCTACCTACTTCTCGGCCATTGACCTAGCTTCTGGCTTCCATCAAATACAGGTAGAGCCAGAATCAGTCCTTAAAACAGCTTTTTCGACAGAGACTGGACATTACGAATTCCTTCGTCTCCCTTTCGGACTGAAAAACGGATCTCCGACTTTCCAACGAGCAATGAATTTAATTTTCTCCAAAATACCTAATGTTCTGGTGTACATGGACGATATTATAATCTTTTCAGACAACTTAGACGAACATTTAAAACACTTGAAATCCGTATTTAAGAAACTAAAAGAATACAACTTAAAAATTCAGCTCGACAAGACGGAATTTTTCAAACGCGAAGTTTTATTTCATATAAGGGTCATATTGATTGCAGTGGTCATATTATTTCAGATAAGGGTATTCAACCTAACCCCTCAAAATTAGAAACTATAAAAAATTACCCAATCCCAAAGACAACCAAACAAATTAAACAGTTCCTGGGATTAACAGGCTATTATAGAAAAATGATAAAGGACTTTGCAAAAATCACCAAACCTCTCACATCTGCACTAAAAAAGGACACGAAAATTGATCCAGATAACAAAGAATATAAGGAAGCCTTTGACAAACTTAAACTCCTCTTGCAGACCAACCCATTACCGAATTTTTCTAAACAATTTATACTAACTACGTACGCATCGAACTTTGCAATTGGAGCAGTACTTTCACAGATATTTGACGGACACGATCTTCCAATTTCCTATGCCTCTAGAGCACTTAATAAACATGAAACAAAGTTATCTACTATAGAGAAAGAGCTTTTAGCAATAGTTTGGGGTTAAACATTTTCGCCCTTATCTCTATGGCCGAAAATTCCTCATCCAGACTGACCATAACCCTTTGCAGTGGCTCCATACTACTAACGAACCTAACTCAAAGTTAATTAGATTATTGGAAGAATTTGACTTTGAAATTAAATACGTTCGGGGAAAAATTAACAATGTTGCCGACACACTATCTAGAATACCTAATCACCCAGTTAACGTTCTAAACGAATTAGCCGAAGAAGTACTTGACGATTTTCTTAGAGAATACGGAAACGAAAACGATAATAATGAAAACCTATGTGCGCAAACAATTCACTCACAAGACAGTACTAACGAACAAGTATCTATAGAAGACGACAATAAAATCCTTAATACAGAACAAAACCAACTGATCCTTGAACGCGGTGCAAAGAACCCTGCCTCTCACAAAGTCTTCGGTAAAATAGACTAACATTCTATTTCCAAAACGCATCAGACGTGGGGCACATGCAAACCCTTTGTACTAAATACCTAAAACCAAGAACCACTTATGGAGTCCTCTGTTCAAAAGAAGGCCATTTAAAAGATGAATACGAATCCATCTTTAACAATTTTAAAAATGTAATTATTAATAATTTCGATACAATAAAACTTAAACGGTACAAAAAGCTGAACCTAGATATTACTAATCCTGAAGAACAGAAAGAAATAACATCTAACTACCATGTGAGCAAAACTTTTCATCGCGGTATTAATGAAAGTTATAACCATATTCGTAAAAGATATTATTGGCCCTCAATGCTAAGGGACATAACAGATTACATAAACAATGCCCGACTTGCTTAAAGGTAAAATATGACAGGAGACCTGTTCGAACTGATTACAATCTTACACCGACTCTCGAGAAACCTTTTGAAAAACAACAGCGCGATACTTTCCAATATGACAAACGCAAATTCCTGACAATAATAGACTGTTTTTCGAAAAAACTTATGGCCTACCCACTTACAAGTCTTAACCAATCGGAAATACAAATTTGCCTCAATGACTACTTCTCCCTATTCCCTACCCCAAAAATAATACAAATGGACAACGGACGAGAATTCGACAATGAAGGTTTAAGAAACTTCCTAAAACTATACGAAGTCGAACCATATTACATTACCCCCGGTCATCCTGACTCGCAAGGTTTATTAGAGAGAGCACACTCTACTCTAATTGAATTACTACACGCCATCCAAATAGAAAAGAAAAACAACAACCCTGAAGACAATATGAAGCTAGCTATAATAGCTTTCAATAACAGCTTAAATTCTGATTTGAAATTAACCCCCATGGAGATAACTTTCGGTATATCAAAAAACCCATAAAAGTTTAAGTTAATAGTTTGTGTCGTTTCTATTTTTTAATGATTTGTATTTAAACCTTTGTACAGACCCTGTAGAAGGCAATAAATTTGCCGAAACGTCGGTAGAAATTTAAAAAAAAGTTCTTTTGTATGACCGATCCTCAAAATCCAATTTAAAACATTGAATACAGCGGTCGTAACGAACACCAAAAACATTATTATAATTGTCAATAAGAAAATTATTCTATATCCGAAACTTACTACTTTACTATCACTTAACAGCTCAGAAAAGTTATTCAATTTTACTCAACCAATGTTGACTGGGAGAGTAATATTTTAATTCCATCAGAAATACCTAAACATAAATGCCATACAAATTTCACATTTCAGCAAATACACGAGGCCAACATGAATATCAAACCCTTAGAAGAAATAGAGGAACTCCCGCCTGAATGAACATAATTTGATATATTTTATAATAATACTAATTTCTATAATTTTCTCTGTGTATTTAATATGCCACAGTAAATACTGCCAATTAAAAAGACGCAGGAACCTGGATTCACCGGAAACAGAACCAGCCCAGGAGTCTACCCCCGCTGGAAGACCACAGCCTTCCCCCAGACTACCTATCTAAGCGAATGAGGACAGCCCTTAACTAAAGGAGGGAGGAGTTACGACAGCAGTTCCCACGAGCATTTGATACATTGCTGACACAACATAATAATTGCATAAATACTCCCAACTTTCATTATTGTTGTCTTTTTACTACTTTCTGAGCTGCCATGCTGTGTGTCTGTGATTTTAAATAAAATTAATTTTTTAAAAAGTGATTTGTGTTTTCAAATACTATAACTAATGACACCAGCCGACGATATCATGGGATCGATCGCATGCCCGGAAGTTCTCTCTCGCACTAAACTTCACAAACTCTTGAATAATCTGTTACATTACCTTGTTTAAATGTCCAAAGCCTCGTAGATTGGACTAGCCACACTTTATCCTATCTAAATCTGGCTACCGGGCCAGTAATTACCCTGATAATTCCTACAAAGGAAGTTGATGCATGCAACTTACTTGGGTGTGTCGTACTCATACATGCCAAGTGTAGCTCCTTCCTATATCGTGCTGTCAGGGAACTAAAAGAAATCTTCGAACTCGAAATTGTCGAACTCATTCGAGATTGAAATGTTCCATTCACCCCACTCTATAATTTTGCCAATATACGTTCACCCCACTCCTATCTACCCCCACCAAACCTTGTGACGGACGTGACACTTTTTATCAAATCACCCTCGCTTTTAACATTGAAAATGAAAACATTTTCAATGTTAAAATAACACAATTGGTGTGATAAAAAAAAAACAATTATACAAGACTAATTTTATTTGACAATACAAAATAAATTAGGTACATATGTAGTAATTCAGAATAACTCTTACATAATTAAAAATTATATGTTTGAAAATTAATTCATTTGTAGATTACAAATAAGATACGTAATCATAATGTTTAAATAAATAAGTTCTTTTTATTTGACATTTATGAGTATGTAGGGAATACAAAAACGGATCTTTCTGCTTTGTTTTGTGTCAGTATCTATGTTGTGTTTATGATTTACAGCCGATCTGAGAAACGAAAAATGTTCACTAAACTGTTCCAATGAAGTAGACCCATTCCCTCTTCTGCTTGCTCTACCCACCCTGTTTTTTGCCAGTATGTTTTGGCATTCAAATAGACACTCACTGAAGAAACTTATCACCAAAGAGCGAAATGTACCGGTTTACAACAAACCATTGACCGGTCTTAACCTGAAAATCTAAATGTTTTTAATGATTGAATTTCCAACCAAGCTTGGGTACATTTTAAACTGAGATTTATATTGTAGGGCTAAAGCTTATCAAGGATCGTGGCATCCCTGAGGCTTTCCCAGTCTATACCGCATAATGCTGACTTTTGCTCTAAATGGTGACAGTTATCCATTTTTCAAGTGTTTTTTTTGACAATGTAAGAACTTCCGAAGCCGATTAGACAGGAAAACAAGTTGAAAATGGGAAGGTTTCATACGAGGATCGATAGACTTAAGTGATCCCATAATTCAGATATAAAGATTCTTTCACATTCATTCTTACAAACCACCACTCTATTCCAATAAAATTGATAAAAATGTCCGATTTTGATCAACTACTCTGGGGAATTTAAGAAAAATGGAACTACTCCGGATTAACCTCCAATAAAGCCTCAATGTGTATATATACATTAAGAATGGAAAGGAGAAATGGACTAGCAACTCATTCAGCAATGTTGACGTCTCTGCGAGTACCTTAACTCGTAACTAATTGATATTTCCTAGAATTATCCAGCACCTAATAGGACCTGCTGAGACAGTTAAATCTGTACAATTGCTTGGCTTTAGCGTACCCACAAAGAAAAAAAAATCACTTTCATACATTACACATTTTAAAGACGACTACTTCTACTTACAAAAAATGTCATCTAAAGAAGCCAAAGAATGTCTTTTAGGTTGTAGTAAATTAAGCTATTGTTGAATTTGTTGATTAGCTATATTGCCACTTCCTCTACATATTTGACAACTATAACATAGGCGATTCTCTGTACATAGATTTCCCTGTTTACTCAGATAGGCCGTAATTATAATAATAATATATAAATATATTAAAATAAATACCTTATTTATTACAAGAACATTATATTGTAGTAAAATATTAAAACATAATCCAAAATAATATAAATTTTTAATGAAAAGAAATGGACAGTAATTAATTAGGGATAAATCAATAATAACCGAAATTTTAAAAATAATAAGCATATCAGATTTGTAATTAAAAATCCAATGGATATTTTTTTAAAAACTAAGACTTATAAAATATTTTCAGTCAATATATTATATACATTAATTCTTTTTATATTTGTATGTATACATATTTTTGTTTTGTTTTTTTCTCTCAAATCTTAATATACTTATGTTCATATTTACAAGGATTCATTTATCTTTTTATTCTGGTGGGAAATAATTACAAAAATAAACTAGTGTTCATTATTTTTTTCATTTCTCTAAAAATTGAGGTGTAAAATATGTTTTTTTTACTGGAACAATGTACCATAATTTTCGTCATAATACTACCTGTTTCTGACACTGTCTTTAAGACAATTTTAATAAAAAATACACTAAAAATAAAACATTGAAAGAAATTCTAACACAACGATTGCCAAAATGCCTAAATTAGATTTTTTACATACATCACAAAATTTGAAATAATATGATTTAAAAAAAGTAAAAACGATATTACATGGCCGCATTAATATACAAATGTAAACAATGTTACTTATGGGTAAGGTTATTCTACCGGTTTACCATGTTATCACATTTTATTTTACATTTCGAGTGAAACTAGCCAAATTTCTAGATAATTCTGACTTTGAGTATTAATTTTTCGTGGCCACTGAATGGTGGATTCAAGATTCCCATTATCACAATGAAGAAATCTCTAAAGAAAAATAACTATTCAAAGGTTGGTGCTTTCTCTCTTATACACAGATTACATTAATTTCGCATTTATTCAGAAATAATAAAGAGACCCTAAACAATCATCTTTTTTGTTTTCGGTAAATCGGTTAATTTAGTGTCGAGAAATTATAAGAAATACGCGTTTTACATACTCTCATTCTTACTTTTTCATTTCACTTTTTGGTTTAATGAAATCACATTGTACAGAAAATGCTGTTAATTGGTCAAATACGTGGCCTTCATTTTACATGAAAAATTTACGTTATGTAGATGAGTTTTCGCAATAATAGTGGAATTTCGTAGTAGAATCCTTGAAGACAGGCGCAACTCAATATTTAAGCTAAGTGGACATACGGGCGCCCGGTGGCTTTGAGGGTAATGAGGCGGCCAACGTCTGATAAGGAGTGCAGCAATCCCTGTCATGGAAGCTGGAACCCTTTTGTGGGATAAGCTAATACTATCTCCAAAATAGAGCATTGTTCTGGTCAATCCTTTCAGGAGTAATGCACCCTACGATTCTTCTGGGCAGCAAAAATAGACTGCAAGAGAGTATTCCTCAAGCGGTTATTGTAGACACAAGAGAGCTAAAGAAGCTGGACCTAGAAATCTATAGCTCCTGCAGATTCTATGGTGATATAGAAGAGATTCGAATACATCTCCTGGCGGACTATGACGAAGTCTGTACATACTCAGGTTTGGAAGAGAAGATATTTTTCCTAGAGGCCTCCCTAATTCTGCAATTTCTTAGAGAAAAAGACCTGCAAGGTTTGCATTAGATCATGTCTTTATCCTGCCAATCCAATGCTGATAACATAATTCTTAACAAGGTCGCAATGCATTACGTCCCTTAAACAAAAACAAACAAAAAACTGCTTTTGCGGACATTCCCATGAATAACACTTAAGTTTCGGTGTTAAAATCGCGTCAATGATCACCAGTTAGAGTAACCATCATTATCACTCAAGGCGGCGGACACGACCGTGAAAAAGCTCATTGCAATATGGGTGAAACGTAAGTCTTTTTCAGGAATATTTGTACTAGATTTCTAATTGGCATATGTGTTTGTATGAATTAGGCAGGCATTACTTATGAAACCAATCACAAAAAAAAAATGAAAGTTTTCAACATGTTCGCCGCTTGTAAGGTTATTTGGCATGAAGATATTGATTAAAATCAACTAATCAAAAGTTCCAATTTACCGCTTTTGTTTGATTTTTCTCTTCTCTTATTTTGGGATTTTCTCAAAAATCGATCCAACCATTTTCTTTAAACTCGATATAATTAACGTGGTATATACGTCATTTGCTTGAAACATTTCTTGAGAAAATTGATTTTTTAGTATTCCGAGAGAAGTTTGACGTTAGCTTTCTCACTAAAGTGCTCGCATCTTAGATTTGTGTTTTTCACTAACTTTTTGGATGATTAAAGAAGTCAATTAAATGTTTTATAAAAATAAAGAATTTCTAATCAATGAACTCTTCGGAATGACAGCATAGTGATAAAATGGAATATTACGATAACCTTTAAGTACTCCATATTTTCAACAAAATGGTAAAAAATACATATATACGTATGTAATAACAATAAAAGAAAACAAATTTTATATCAAAAAATCAATGATTCAAATGAAATCTTAAAAATATCATTTTATCCTACTTCGATTAACATTAATAATATCAATATTAACGCTTTTAATGCCAAAAGTCATTAATTTTGTAACATCATTTAAAAAATATTTCATACTTTTTTTTAAAAAAGAATAGAATTATTTTGCCATTCATCTAATTTCTTTTATCGACTAATTTCAAATAATTTTATATACATCCCAAAATTTTATTATATTTTATTTTAACTTCATAACAGTGATTTATTACTATTAATTCTGATTCTATTTTCACAGTTCGAAGAACGAAGAAAAATTCTTCGTCTACAATGAATAGGGTAGATTCCAGGGGCGTCTTCTCTGGATGTTCCAAGTCGTTGAGGGAATGCCCATAATTTAGAATTTTGCGCTCTTATTTTAGTTTTTATAATGTATATGGATAAGTGTAATATTATAAGTTCTGAATATTTCATGGGGGGGAAGTTAATTAAAGAATGCCCAACTTTGAACACCTAAGAAGACGGTACTAGTAGGTTCTGCCAAAGGGATTTCTTTTCCATGATAGCCTTTATTATTCACACATTATCAGAACTGCATTCATAAACACTGTGATTCATATATCATATATAAAGAAAAGTCAATGACTTTTGACATGAGATGTCAATGACAATGAGATTTGCTTCTAATTTGTGCTTTTAGCAACGCATTTAATTTTCTTAAAATTATATAGGTTCGATGAACCGTACACTGTGCTATAATGACACTTTGGAAGAAACCTTAACTTGGCAAACTCCCTCAGAACCCCTTCCCTTAATCATTAATTATACCGGAAAATGTGTTTAATAAATATAATAGCCTATATGAATGTAGTTCAAAGGATATTATTGGTTTCAACAAAATTGCGAAAAATTGAACAAATTTAGTAAAGTGGCGCTTCCGGGTAACAGGTTTTTACCAAAAACTATCATGACAGATCGTTCTTCTGGCGATACACTACAAATATGCACAGACTAATCTCTACTACACAATTTTCGTTTTAAGGGACCTCAGAACATGTATTTCCAGTTAAAACTCAAATTACAATATATGAACGATCGCGCAATACTTCCAATTACTAGGAATAAGAAAGAGAAAAGCAATGCGCTTTAACAAAAACGTCTGTTATAAAATCCACATATTCAGTCACACAAATAATTCAGACACACAAAAAATAAGAGTGTTCTTGACTTTGCATTGTGCTAACACATATCACAATGTTTATTAAGAAATCCTGATGATGATGGACGAAAGCCAAAAAATGAAGTAGGCTATCACTAAAAGAAGAATCTCTGATGACTGTTTACTAACTATTCCCTCATTAATTTAAGCATTATAAATTAAAAATTTTAGCAGAGATTTTAATCACCTAACAAGGAGGTTTCTCTAATGCAAATTGAGGAAATAAAAAATATTTATTAAATATAAACCCAGAAAAATTGTGAAAGTTCTGTATTTAAAAATTATATTTTTCTTAAGAAAAAGTACAAACTACCCTTGAAATCTTCACACCAAAATGGCGGTCAAAATTTCTTTCTCTCTTCAAAAATACACAGCTGATAAAAATCCGCTGCTAAACAGGCATTACAAATCCTTACCAAACTAAAAGAAGTGAGAGAAGTTGTGCTTTTAATCACAAGAGAGTCAACGTAGCGGTAGGGTTTACTCTCATATTACTAAATTACACTTCACACTAATTATCCTTAATCTTGTCCTAACCAAAAGCAAAGGATCAAAGCATACCCGCACAGCAATCAGAACATATTAAGCAGTTATTTCCTTTTGGCAATGTTGTATAGAATCTTAAATAAAAATTAGGGAGAGGAATCACCTCCCCAAGATGATGTGTTGGATCTGTTTCACGGTTATTAAACTTAGATTACACTAAGCGGCTGTGATTAGTGGCGGTGCATTCAGATAAGATCCATTAGATTGCTGCTTAAGCAACGCCAGACTAGAGTGGCGGAGTGTTGCGGGGATATTACTTCACTCTTTTGTGGAGGTGAAAAAGAGGCAATGTAAACTGTTATATGGTTGGAATTGACAAAGAGAGCAATTACATAGTTCTGGTAATCATTGCAGAATATTTTAAGAAGTCTACATACTTTAAGAAGTACACAGGTTTCCTTATTGACAATACTTTAAAGACTTTTGTTTTTGGTCATTCTTGCATGTGAGGTTGCCTTCAAGGTTAACATTGGGTTGCCTAATTATTACCTCATGTGTTACACGGATGGTTCCAGAAAGATCGTATTCTGGGGCTGGGTATTCAGTGTTCGAGCTGAGGTTTTTTGCTATTCTTTGTTGTATTTCGGATAAGCAGATACGCAACATTAATTTAAAAGATGTTTGCATCTGCTCAGAAAGTCAGAGTATTGGGAATCTTGTGGAATGAAGAGGTTGATAGGTTGTATATTAGGAGTCTCTTTTCCCCTCATTGGTCTAGAATCTGCACTGGCTTATCTTGGGCATATCCTCAAGCTTTCAAGCGTCATAGCAATCATCCTAATGGATGTGTTTTGTCGGTAGTCTAAGATTGGAGTCCGACATGGCTGATGGTATTAGATACTGCCATGCCATCCTCAGGCATCTGATGTCGGGTGCCCTAGTTGGACACTGTTCTCGCCAAAAAATTGGGGCTCATGCCAAAACTCCTTTTGTAGAATTTGTGAGACAAAAGAAGAAAAACCCATCCATCTTAAGTGAAATTGCTTGGATTGTGAGGAGATTAGGTTTCAAGACCTTTGATCGAAACTGGATTTCTTTGAAGAGCTAGACTGTCTCGCCTTAAGATCACTTCCACGTTCGTTCTGCTTAGGATAAGGGCTGGGTCTGAAGTTTTGTTCTAGATAGCCTGGATTTTTTTTGGATAAGAACTATATGGAGCCAGGTTGGTAGAGGGTTTCATTCCTTCTCAAAGCGAATAAAATACTGTGTACAGTAAAGGGGCTAATAATAATACTAGGTATAAAGGGGGCAAGGTATTGTAGCAGTATTTGTTGAAATCTAAGCTTAGCCGTAAGGTAGGACTTTTTGTTTGTAATTAAAAATGTATTTTTAATACATAAAAGAACTTAATAAACAAATATGAATACAAATAACCTTAATTTAAAAAAGCTGCTAGGAAATAAATTATTTATATTTTATTTCATTATGTCCTAAAATATTTCAGTATTGTAGAATAAATTGGAAATTAAAAACTATTAATATTTTGTTATCATGACAAATTTCAATTAAAACGGTTTATATATTAACTAACTATTCAACATGTGAATAAAATGTTTTTTCACTCTCTCGTTCTTTGCCAGCTGTATCTATTTTGATAAAAAAAGCACTTTCCCTCACTCTGACAAATAATTTTTAGAATTTAAAAAACAAGGCCTAATGGATGAGTAGATGTAGCCATAATTAATCACAATTTTTAAAAAACAAAAGACAATCGGTAAAAAATATCAGCTTTACTCTTTTTCTTTATATAATACTCGATTTATTCCCTTGTGAACCCCCCCTTTTTTTTTTACTACTTAAAAAAATATATATATTCTAAAATAAAAGGAGATTCATATAATTAAGCAGTTTCGTTACATTTATAAACTACATAAATAAAACCCCAACTCTGCTTCATTGACCAGGTGTTTGTGGTGATTCGACTATGGAAACTGGCACAGGTGTAAATCCTTGGGCATCCGTAACTACAAACACTACTTCGCTGTTACCTAGGAAATTGTAAGTATATTTTAATTAATGAGAAACAAATAAAAAATACTTATGAATGTGCGATTGGGTCCGCAGTGCTGGATAACATTAAAATTTAAGTAGTTATTCAAATTTATAAATTCCTCTACTCAGTAATGTTACCTGATGATTAACTTTATCAGACAGCAAAAAACAGTTACATATATTTTGAAGAGTTCTATCTTTACCGATATATTTACTACCTTACGATAGACTGCAATATCAGATTAGTTTTCAAGTGTGGGGACCGAATGCAACATAATTACAATTTAAATGTGATTTTAATCATGTGTCGTTGTTTGGGTGGATGCTTATTTTTCAAGTTTTCACTTGTTAAAAAAAGTAATTATCAATGAAGTATATTGTTTTCTATATACCTTATGGTATTAATTGATTTTTGAAATAAAACAAATTTTAAGAAGAGTTAGTAATTTTGTAGTGTTCGTTTATCAGAACTCCTACACAAGATTGGGCGGATCGGTTTAACGATCCAAGAGTCCTTTTCCTTGAATGTTGTTATCAAAATGCCATGATGATTTGGTTCGAAGTGGTGGAAAATATTAAATATTTTAAAAGAAATATATATTAAAAATTTTATAAAATATGTTAAATATTTAAAATATTTTTTCATGATAGTCTGTTTCATTTATGGTCATCAACCAGTTTCGGATGTAGTTTTTTGTTCAGAATGTCTTCATAAACTTGTATCTAGCAAAATCAGTTCATACCCAGCGAGAACTGATTATAAATTAATTTTGGGCTTGAGGTTCTGTAATATCATACTGTTTATCAAGATATCAGAGATGAGCGAACATCCGGAACCGGATGATGACTACAATATACAGCAGACTATCATAAAAAAAAATCTCATTGTGACCTATCAAATCTTATGTAAACTGGGATTTGATTTCTAATCTAGACCCGACTTGTTGTTCCTGCTTGCATTTATGTCAGCCTAGGGGGGCTTCCTATTGTCAAATAATAATAATAATAATAATAATAATAATAATAATAATAATAATAATAATAATAATAATAATAATAATAATAATAATAATAATAATAATAATACTCAATAGCATTCCTTTTCATCTGCTTTAAGATATTTACGCCCAATAAAGTACATAATCATGAAAATTACCATTAGTAGTTGGTTGATGAATGTTAGTTGTTGCATTAGTTGAAGACACCGCTGGAGATGAAGCAGTGTCGGGGGCCTGATGTCATGCAATATGTTTTTTCCTATGCGACATCATTGTTGATCTAGATACAAAAGTCTTTCCACATATATCACAAGAGTAAGGCCGTTCGCCAGTGTGTAAACGTTTATGTATTGCCATCGGTGAAAACTGTGTGAAACCTTGCCCACAAATATCACACTTATACGGCCGTTCTCCTGAAACATGAAGATGCTACAGTTTTTTTCTATAAAAACATTTTAAAAATCTTCATTTAATTTTAAAAATCATAATGTCTGTTCTAACCATAATTTTGTTATAATTCTAAAGTATGCTTGCAATTACATGTAGAATACCTGTGTGGCTACGTTTATGGCATCTTAGGGCGTCCCTTCGAGCAAAAGCTTTACCGCATACTTCGCATACAAAACTTTTTTCACCTGTATGCATAGTTGAATGTATTTTCAAATCAACCCTTGTTAAAAAGCCTTTGCCACACACCTACAAACGGTCTATATATTATTTATTCACTACTATTATCCAAATTTACATTAAAATTATCTAATTATTAATGAACTGACAGAAAAACAAGTAAAATACAAGGGCCATTGAAGCAGAGCTTATTTGTGTTCCAAAATTAAGCTCTTATTTAGGCCTATTCTGAATTAAATGGCGCAGCGAAAAAGTCCTTTGGTCCAAATCTCAGTTGCTTTGGAGTTATAACAAATTTTATAATTTTGTTGCACTTTGCAAAATCGCTCATAAATTTTACACTGTTGACGCAAATACAAATCTAATTAGAGTTAAAATTTCCTGAATATCTTCAACATATGATTGATCTATGTTGGAAAGGGAATTTTTCCACTGAAAAAGAAAAAAAAACTAATATTTGATGTTACCATTTTCTAGGTGTGTCACACTCATTACTGTAATATGAGGAATACTTAGCAACGCAACTTTCACAAAAAATTGCTTCATTTAATACTCTTCTTTTCATTTATTCATCAAAGAGGTTATTATTCAAAAATGGATTGGATTGGTGTCAGAACAAAGAAGGAGGTTTGTGACAATGACTCGTAAGCCTGTGTGATTTAAGTTAGATATTGTTTGTTTTCTCTAAACAGTGAGAAGAAGATTCATTCACCATCAATGAACTTTCTTCACCATATCTATCCCTGTAATTGTCGTTCAAGTTCATGCTTGAGCAAGTAGAAACCCCTCTCATTCCTTTGTATTTCTATTACTTGACCATTCTTCGATTCTTTAATTCACAACTGAAATATTCACACACTTGCCAATTCCAATAATAGACAGCATCTAATTATAATAAATCAGAGACCAGTTGTGCTACCCTTAGATTTTTTTCTTCCTAGGAGCATCTACAGCTCACTGTCCGGTGATCGACAGTATTGTCTGTAACGAGAGAACACTGTCCGAAAGCCGGCAATGCACTGAGAAGGCTCTGGGCGCCAATGACCTTAGATGTTCACGTGCCTTAAATTAAAAAAAAAATCTGAGACACAAGTGTAGTGTTATTCTGCAAGTTACTTTATGGGTAAATGGAAAGAAGTATTTAAGACCTTTCGAAGAACGTTTTGTGAAATATGAAGTTTTTAAAATATTCCTCACTAAAGCGATGAGATTGTGATATGTTCAGAAAATATTTGTGCGATACAATTCCCAAGTAATGGAGAATTCGAGCTTAATTTTTTTATGAACTTTTTTGCTGCGTCTGAAGTATACAATCAACCTCCACGAGTAGCGAACACAAGTACAAGATTTCAGCTTCTGCTAATATTAATTTCTAAAAGTAATGTCTTAAGTAAGCAGGAGTATTCTCAAAAATGGAATGCTCATTCTGAACTCGTGACAATTTAAACAAAGTGATATTACCTCACACATGAAAGGTTTTTCGCCAGTATGGATCCTCATATGGGTGACTAGGTATGATTTGCTAACGAATAATTTATTACATACAGTGCATGGATACTGACGGTTATCTGTACCTGAATGTACCCTCTGATGGGATTTGCATAAGCCCTTAAAAATATATATACATATAAATGTTCATCTAACGAGCTCTTTGATGAATTATTATTAAAAAAGCTGCAACTATAATAGCTCTTATCACTGTATAACGCATATTAACTTAAACTTACCTTAGTAATAAATCCTCTACCGCAGGTTTCACATAAATAAGGCTTCACACCGAGATGCCTGTTCTGATGATCTAACAGGCTTTGTTTAGTCTTAAAATTTCTTCCACAAGTATCACATGGATATGGTTTAAGATCACTGTGTACTCGCTGATGAACAATTAGGTATGATTTACACTGGAATCCTTTACCGCAAGTATTACAAGTATAATCATAATGCCCAGTATGTTTAGCCTCATGTTGTGCTAAACCAATTTTCGAACGAAAAGTTTTATCACACGCACTACACTTAAATGGTTTTTCACCTGTATGCTTTCGCATATGTTCGGCTAGCTTATAATTGGTCTTATATTCTTTTCCACATTGATCACACCGTTTTCCATCAGTTTTCCCCACTTTTTTTGATTGAGTTCCATTATCTAATGCTGATTTCTTCTTAATAGCTTCACATTCTTCGTTTTGTACTTGTTGTATGGATGGAAGAGAGGAATTTGTCTGGAAAAGATGTTTGTTACTTATTAGTAAAAAGTAAACTACTGGCAGAACAGCACATAAGAAAAAAGTTTCAACAGAGAAAATTTTACTGAGGGGGCGTGGAGGTCAACAAGCCGCGGTTCCACCGCTTGAAACTGGCATCATTGGTTTCGCTGGTCCTCTATTGTCTGTAGCTGCTTAAAATGAGGTTAAGCAAAATGATAGCTTTATATCAAACTTCGACAGTAGGGATCTAAAGACAAGAGGTTATCGTTTAATAGCTGTTGTAGGCATCATTACGATACCATCGTTTCTGCGCGATTTGCATAACAGTAACAGCATATGCTCTGGCACTTCACACGTAGTGTGATATTGTGGCCTTCACAATATCGCAAAGGTGGATGAAAAATACAACTACTTTGGTTTAGCATAATAACAGATAAATTTAATTCATCACCAAACACACACTTCTTTCATCTGCATACTCTATAAAGACTTCACCAAATATATGAAGAAGATTCGCAGGGAGCCATATAATTTCCTAGGTTCAGTGCACTTGGCTTTGTAGCCCCTAACCCACACTTCTAATAGTAACCTTCAATCTGCTAATTTAGATAGCTAAGATGAAACCAAGAATAGTTTGCCAAAAATGTAGCTCATTATTTTTGTAATTTGCCTTGAGATATCTGGAGCATAAGACCTTTCATCCAACCTATCTTAATATAATATCAGTTCTGAACCACATACCTGTCTAGGATGTTCATCTCTCATGTGGTCCAATAAAGCCTTTTCATTTGCACAGGACACACCGCATATACCACATTTCTTCCAATGTATTTCGCAATGTGCTTGAAATTCTTCACTATTATCAAATGGTTTGCCACATATGTTACAAAAAAACCAAGTCTGAGGTTCTGTTTGAGATGTTACTATATAATTTCCAGTAGGGTGTATGACTTCTGTAGTACCATTTTTCAAAGGTGCTTCACCAAGTTCATGTAACCTTTCAATATGCAGTAAAAAAAATTATTTTTTCAAAAACGGACAATTACAGTGCACTTCAAATACAAATATTTCTAAAAAAAAATACCCAATATCTGTGACTTCCATTCTGGTCGTATCAATAGGATCTCTATGATCAATCGTATTAAATGGCTGAATCGAACAGGATTCACTCTGATCATGAACACCTAATGAGTCACTGTCAGATTCACAACAGTCAGATTCGGTTGTAGTTTCACCTTTTACACCACTACCTCCGCTGCTATTGCCACTTCCTGGTCCTCCATTAGTTCCATTGTCTGTCTTTATAGCTGCAAGTTCGGATTCGCACTTAACATTAGAATCACTGTTGTTTACTGGCAGTCCAATTATTGCATCTAAGTGTTCTGCGTTATTATCCAAATGAACATCAACCTAGAAAATAAACTCTTATAAACTTATGTTTATTATTTATAAACAAAAAGATGATGTCTGTTGATATATATATATTTTTTGGGGTAAATTCCCACTGTAAAGAACATTGTTGTTTTTACCTCTACTTGAGGTCTTATATGAAGACTATCTGTATTTAGTGGAGCTCCGCATAACAATGTATCCATCTGAATTCCAAGTTCGTTGTTTACAGGGGGATTATACAAATTTTTTAGCATATTATTTAGTACATATTCAGTTTTCATACTCTTCTCACGAAAATCAAATAGAGCATCTAATTTATATACACACTCTTCACAAACCATTTTTGGGAGTTTATCGTTGTTGTTTACCTAAAAATTACGATCATAAAGAATTAGAACTGTAAAATTAATTAAAAAAAAATTAACAATCACCAAAGAACTTACTTGTATAGGAAGACATGCAGTAATTTTCTTATAAATTTGCCTTAAATTTCCCTCTCTTTCAAAAATATGTAATCCTAAAAGAACACTGGTTTTGGCACCACACAATCGGCACAATTCGCTAAATTCTGATAACTGCATACTAACTGTTGCCATTTTAAAGGATTATATTCAACCCCCACCTTCCTTTTAAAGGTATGCTGCGAAAATAGCCATCGGAAAAATGAATTTGTTGCAATTAAATAATCCACTTCATGTTGTTTATACACAAAGTCTTATCCGAAAACACATCTAAG
The DNA here is from genome assembly GCA_011037195.1 of Triatoma infestans. NCBI lineage: Eukaryota > Metazoa > Arthropoda > Insecta > Hemiptera > Reduviidae > Triatoma > Triatoma infestans. The sequence continues at coordinate 8,438 of JAAEAF010003335.1, read as the reverse complement.
CCGAATGAAAACATAACATATTTTAACAAGTTAATATATCAGCCTAAAATTATTTGAGTGGGTAATAGATCACCTACATTGCAAAGGTGGGGAGTATTGCCTTGAATACTTAATAAAATATTTCAACTAAATTTTTTTAATTTTATTACCATTTTCTTAACATATACAGTTACTCCAATGAAAATATTTGTTTGAGATTGAGAAATAATTATTTATTATATTATTAATTAGAATGAATTAGAAATTTATAATAAAAAAGCTTTCTATTTTTAAATTCTTATAACTAATGATCAAAATTTGTAAAAATAAAAAACAGGAACGTTATGAAGTTTACTCCTATATTGTTTTCTACCATCAAATAGTAAATTTAAGGAACATTATATGTAGGTTATCGAACCCCGTGGGTAGCCGTTATCGTAATGGTCTTGGCAGTGGCAGTGGCAGTACGTACAGCAGACAGCAGCAGTTGTAATGTAGAAAATGGCTGGCGTGAGTGATTGTTTTGCTATCGGTAGTATTGTAGCTTGTAAAACATGTTACAATAAAGTTATAGAAGGTGAAGTGCAAGCCTTCGATCCGCAGACTAAAATGTTGGTATTAAGTATCCTTTAATAATGTGTTCAATAATCTTTCCAATTCACATGCCAGTAGCATTACCTTTCCTCTTTTAATTGATTACATTGATAAACTAATAATTTTGTAAATATGAATAAAGTATATGTGTGTAGTGTATTTCTAAAAAACTGACAAAATATTTTTCATAATAATAGTCATATTTAATGCATTTTGTCATTAATTTTAACTTTTCTTATATTAAATATATATAGTATTTGCTATCAATTATTCGTTTTTTGATAAATAATTTTAATGTAATTTTCATATTTTTCATAATTTCTCAAGTTGACTTGTTTTACGTTTAATAAAATAAATTATTATATTCAACTTTTGAGCCAATATTTGTATAAAATTATGCTCATGAGTTCATATAACTGCGATGATGGTTTCATGAAAATTTTTTTTAAAATTTGTTTATCCTTTCCTTAATGAATATATTCAGAATGCCCCGCATCGAATAATAGGCCAAGTTGTAGCAATGTTTATATAGTAAATCTTTCATTAGTAAGTGATGTACAAGTGAAGAAAGAAGTTACAACGCCCCCAGAACCAACTAAACCACTGAATCTCCAGAGGGTAAAGTTTTTATTTATTTGTTGTATATTTTTACTTTCTTTTATTTAAATTAATTTAAGATTTGCTACATAATCAAGCATTGACTTTTAATTATTTTTTAAAATTATTTTATAAAGGAGGTTGTTTTAGTCGTTTCAGGTTTAAGAAACGTGTCCTTTTTCAACAATAATTTTCATTGAATATATATTAAAATGGGTTTAATTTCGTATTATTTTACCTCCTTTTTCGAAACCGTGATGTTATTGATTTTTGATGCACTACATTGTCAACTTTTAGAAACTGGTCTCCCTTTTAATTCGGCATGCTTTTCGTTTTACTTAATACTGCAGTAAGTATAATGTAATTATTACTATGTTTGTTTATGAAGTTTGTGTGCAATCATTTGTTTTCTTTTGTGACAATTGATCACTTGCATTTTTGGTATCTTGCGCCTAAGAAAGAAACTTCTATCAATATTATTAAGCTTCCCAATATATTACTTAACTTTAAGAAAATTTGAATTAATCTATTGTCAGCTTTTGGGCGATAATCTTATTATGGTAAAATTAGAACATAATAAGGCAAAAATTTTTTTTTTTTCTTCAAATGTCATCTAGTCAGAATATAGTGCAATCTTTTTTGCCAAACAAGATAGGCACCTTTTATATAATAGATTCTGGAGGGTTTACACATTTGGTGGATATAATGCTGATTATCAAAACCATGTTGGATAACTCCCATATGATTTTTGTGACATGATGCATTGTGACCATCGCAATCGGGTTCTTATAATGTGTTTCTGCCTTTTGAGGCTTTCCGTTAATATTAGCAATTCATTTTTTAATGTGATAAAAACACCATTAGAGACACTGTAGATAACCCTCTTGGACTGTTCCGAACCAAATGTAAGACTTTTCCATTCCCCGGAACTCTGGAACTATAGGGATCCAATGGATACAATGCAGTTTTTTTCATTGCCAATTTCCGTATGCAAGAATCTTTCATTTTATTCTTCTTTATGAGAACACTATTAAATATTATTCATTTAATAATTAGTGTAATAAAAATCAAGCCAATTTTTATTCTATACTTCAGCTTCTGCTACCATTCTCATACAAAATACTTAGGTTTTTATTAGACTTACTTTTTTTATATATAATTTATTTAAGTATATTTGACATAAGTAGTTTACAGTATGTTCATTTCATATGGTATGTTAGAAATTGTACATGACAAAAGTCTTATAAAATTATAAATATTCATTTAGCACATTCAAGTTAAAAGGCCAAATTTTCATGTAATGAAAGATGGTCAGTCATTTTTATTTCTATAAAAATACAACTTCAATTTTACATTGTTGGAGTTGTTATTGGATGTGCAATATTAATACTTGGAATACCAGGGCCATCTGCTTTAAGTAGAAGCTGTATTGGTAGTAATAAATTTCATACATATAATAAATTAGTTATACAAAATTGGTTGAAGAATTTGGTTATATATTGAAAATTCTAAGAAATATTTACCACTTTGCAATTTTAAACTTATGAATTTTTTTAAAGAAGCTGTCAGTTATTTCTCTATTTATTCATCCTTTTTATTTGCTGTTACAAGCAACCGAAAGGTACCAATAGTCTGAGATGTAGTACAAGTTTTCGGTAACCAGAAAATGTTACAAAAGTGTTTAGTTTTTGATAGCTAACTTGTGCTCTCACTACGGCTTAAATGAAAAAATATCAAAAAAAAATTTTATTGAAAATAATAAGAATATATAAAGTACCAAACGATGTGGTCATCTAGAGAGCTACTGCAGCATTTGTTGGAAGGAAGATTCTCAGAATTGTGTAGGTGTTGAAGAAACGTGAAAATATTATTGCGGAATTGCGGGGACAAAACATTGCTGAGTAATTGCTGTTGTTTGATTGGTTAATTCCGTAAATTAATTACTCCATGCATTTTTTTTTTCTCACTGCTGTTAGAAATGTTTCAGCAGTGTATAACCTTGCATGGGTACAGATAAGTCGATTTAATTTGAATTAATCTATCAGGAAATTTTGTTTTTTAAAAGTACAAAATGTAGATTGATTATCATACTTATTTTTCCCGATGTGTCTGTTATATGTTACTGCATTCACTATTTTAGTAGGAGCTTTTCCAAGGTTGTTAGTGTAAAACTTGCCCGCAAGGGGTATCTCTTGTTTGGGGAATAGCGACCCTATGGGTTACCACAGTTCAGTACTCCATGCATTATACACAACAGTACACAATACACTTAAACTACTTACACTCCACTCTTTACAGACAAGGACAAGCACAGTACACAAACTAGGGTCTCCGTCCCTAGTTAATTGGCCTAAGCCAAGGGAGAAAGAAGGGATTAGCTCAGTGGTGGTACCGCGCTGGACTAGCAACGTGGAGGTCCTGGGTTCGAATCCAGCATGCTGCCCTTAGATTTTCTCTTCTTAGGAGCCTCTACAGCTCACTGTCCTGTGATGGGCAGTGTTGTCTGTAGTTAGAGAACACTGCTTGGAGGCCGGCAGTGCACTGAGAAGGCTGCGAGGGTCACAACAGATCTTTCAGGTCGCAGTGCAATAATCCCCTACAACATTCTACAATGCAGTGTAAAACTTTATGGTGAGAGATATTTTATATCAGAAGTTTATAGAAGTCATATATCTTTCTTTATTATTTTCCCCTTTCCATTGGAGTTGCTCATTTTGTGAAGTCTATTCATGGACTTTAGTTGAAATTATCAAAAGGTCTTTTGAAATATATTTCTTTTTTAATAAAAAGATTAAAATTAGCTTATGAAGCTAAACGTTTTTAAGGATTATTCGTACTGTTTTACCTCCTAAAACAGTATACATTATGCAAGATTTCTGTTTCATTTGGAATATTAGCGAAAATTTGAAGAATGTGCAGCATAATTTTGCCATGTTCCCTTCAGAGCAAAATCGGAATTCGAGAATAGTAGCCCTGGAGTTATTTTAACTAAGATTCCATGAGAGGCTTTTGGGGACTTATTTGATGCATCAGAAAGGTCTAAGTTTATTTTACCTTTTCAAGTTTTGTATTTCTTTTTATCCTCTAATGAAAGAAAATGGTTGATTGGACATTACACATCTAGAATAACCGAATGGCTATTATTATTTTTTAACAGTATTTCGTTTATAATAATCTTTTCTACTACATTTCTGTTTTTCAGATAAATAATAGGGTTCGAACGAATATCGAACAGAAGAGGTGCCTAATAGCAGCTATCAGAGCAGGTGTTACACAGGAAGGCATGATGCTCTTTAATACTATTAGTAAAACGTAAGTTCCCCTTATACAAAACATTAATTTTCTAGAATATGTGTAGTTGTGTGAACTTCTTCTTTGTGAAGATACCTAATCACTGATTCTGGCCAATTGTGATGTTATTAATAGTTTTAGCTGCTTTATGAATGAATTCTTAACATTCTTAAGTGTTGAGTCAAATAAGATGAATTCTTTTCTCACAAGATCCTATGAAAGACCTGTTGTCTCTGGGTCGATTCATTCGTACTTTTGAATAGTAAACAAGTGAAATCATTTTGAAAAAGTTGTGTTAATTATTTTATGACTAATATTGAAGTAATATAACCTTCATAAAAATTGTTCGTTAGTAATAATCTCAACTTATGTTTCCTTGTATATATATATATTAATATTTGTGTAGTTTACATTTCCTTGGTGATCTATTTCAACTGTATTTTTTATTTGTTCCAGGATAAACGAAGTAACTTGGCAAGGGCCTAACATAGTAGTAATGAATCAGGTAACAATTACACCTCCTTATAAACCTGATAATATCAAGGGAGACAGTCATAGTAAAGCGTTTATCCATATTCGTAAAGTTGTAAGTTTGTCATTACATTTTTTTTTAATTTTCCATTTATTTTAATGAGATTATTTATATATTATAAAATTGATTATAATTAAATAAATGCCGGTTCTAACTGTCTGAACCTTGAAATACTTTCAAAATAAATCGGCGCATAATTTAGTTGCAACGTCTGTTGCATTTGATCAGTAATTTCTGGCCTTTTTCATGCATCCGCATATACAGATGCCCTCCTAAGGGTCTCATGGTAAAGTTATGAGGTTGAATGTCAGGAAAAAAATTACTGTTTTACATTTATTTTTCAAAAATATATGTGAATACAAGTTATAAGAAAATTAATTTTGCACTCCACATCATTAGCAATATGCATATCTCTTCTTTGAACCATGAGATAAACAGATTGCGACTAAAGAATGTTACAGTTATGCACTCCTTAAAGATCTTATGAAGAAAGAAACTCTGCTCTAGTTTGTAGCCTCTAATCTCACAAAACACTGAGACAATCTATGTTTAATTGTACTTTTGATATCTTTATTTGCTTAAACTTGTTTTCTTAAAAATGTACATATATTTTAAATAGTATATTTTATACAGAATTTGAAAACCAGCCAGAATCGTGGTTTTCAATCATTTCTAACTTTGAAGTTCCCTAAGGAGTCATTTCGGGACATGTATATTTCCAGATTTTAACAGTATGAACCCATCGTTTGACCCAGAAACACTATGTTACATGCATAAAAAAAAATATATATTTATCTAATTTTTCTCATCAACCCCTAAAGGATCGATAGCTTACCTCTATTAGGACACCCCGGGCCAGGCTGAAGTGTTGCTCTTGATCCAGTGGTAGAGTTTATGGAATTTTTTTGTTCAAATAGAATATTAATAATCGAATTTGAGTACTAGGATTATTTTTAGCAAATTTGTCCTACGCTTTCTTTAAAAGTTAATACCAGAAAATACCCAAATGTTCGCAAATGTATTGCTATAAAACAAATCTGGTGTAAAACACTCACACGACCTTCTCTTACTGCAATTTACGTAGTTATAATTACCTAATTCTGTTGTAATATATAATTCTTACTAGATGTTCAGTTGTCTTCATGGTATATGAATGGGAGAATCTACACTTTATAAATAATTTGACACGATCGCAATACTTCCTTTTGCCAGCACTAAGGGAAAGTAAAAATGACTGTTTTGAGGAAAGCATAACCTATCCCCTTCCCATCAAACTTTGTATCAAACTTTGTAAAATGAACTTTCTCGGAAGATAAAATCCACCAAAAGTGATAATTCTTTGCATACATAATTATTAATGTATCAGATTTAATAAAATCCGTCGGGACCTTTCTAAGTTTCTCTGGTTTATGGAATTGAAACCTGAAGAGCTTCATTTTCTAGAGCAGGCCGCATGCGACACTAACGCCCAGTTATGAATTCAAGTTTTTAAAAAGTTGAAATTGGTCGCTACAATCAGTAGATGAGTAAAGAGACACAGGCGACACTTGTCTGCAGCGCCCGTTCTAGGGGCGGCAACCCGGACATTTGTCCGGTACGCCCAAAATTTAGGGGTGTCATTTGGCTGAAGTGTGAGAAAAATATTGATGTTAAATACTCAATTAATAGTAAATTTCATATACCGATTTTTTTCTTCGTTAAAAATTTACAGTGCTAGCATATTTATATTGTTTATGTCTAAAAGCTAAAAATATTTACACTATTAATGAAAAATTAACGCAGAATTGGTAAAGGACGATGCTTGAACTTGTTTGACATGTATATACTCTGAACAGAATAGATTAGCACGCGAGCAGAGCGCTGCTTCAGCTTGTGTTTGAACATGCATAGACTTGTTTAAAAATATACATATGTATTCTTAAGGGGCGGCGTAACCGCTATAGAGGGCGCGGTTGTTTGTTACATTTAATATTAGAAATACAATTTAAAAATATCTCTCATAATTCCACTAAGCATTAATACAATTCTAAATTGAAGAAAATCGGTTTACCAGGAGTGCAATTTTAGAATAGTTTTTGAGTTTTATTTTGAAATCACGTCGAAAACAGTTACGATTTTCTTTAAACTTGGAAGATAGAGACGGATCACTTTTATTTGAAACATTTTTCTGAAAAAATTGATCTTGGGAGGGGTATTGAGGGGGTCTGTCGGTAAGTTTAAATCTGCACAAGCATTGTTAATTTCGACATAAAGCGCTCCATATAAGGCCGCCCAGGTATACAAGTGAAATCCTTGCCACCGTTTTTATGACCAGCCAAACTAACCATTGGAATGTTAGAATTTTAAAGAAAATGTTAGATTAAATTGATTAAATTTAATTAATTGTATTGTCTTGATTAAATTGTATTAATTGGAATAAGAGAAAGTTGTGATTTTTTTTTTTGTACTTTGGGGACAGCTCAGTTTCAATCATTTGACACCATTGCAATGAGTATTGAAGAGAAAGTAAACATTTATGAAGATGGACAAATACTCCATATTATTCGGCTAGAAGAAAGAGAAGCTTCTCTGAATTGGAGTGAAATCATCTCATATACTGTCCGTTTATTCATCTTAGTATTCTTTTTTTTTTCACTATCTTCTAGTATAGTCTCAAAATTAGTGGATTTTTTTATTTTTTAACCGTTGAAACTTCAGCTGGGAAACGAACTAGGATTTGCGAGTTCATTTGTTAAGCATTCTAAAGAATAAAAGAAAAAATTGATTCAGTCTTGAATTAAAAGAAACACCTTCTATTTTCTTCCGCTCTTGTATACATTTCTGTTTGTACTAGGTTGAAAAACACTTGAGGGATACACAGTTGAATACTTTAAGACAACAGCAATCTAGTAGCCAACAACAAGCACAGCAAGATGGTGGCGACAGTAGTTGCAGCAGTAGCGCCGCTACAACCAACAACAATAACAATACAAACAACAATAACAACAATAATAACAACAATAGTAGGATGACAGCGTCGGCGGCCGCCGCAGGCTCAACTACACCAGCAACAACAACACCCACCACAGCAGTCGCCAATAGTCAGTAGAGGGGACAAATTTATTTGTTTTTTTTTTTTTTCTTTTGTTTTTAAGATATATTTGTTTTTTTTTTTAAGTAACAGCAGTCAACAAATATTTTTAACAGTCCATTTAATAGCTCCTTTGAATGTTAAATGAGCATTAAAAATGTTATTTTTCGACACCAGCTATCGATTATCAATCTCATTCATATTTTAGAAATATGTAAATTAAAAATATTAATGTATTTTAGGCATATAAATATACATATGTGTTCTACTGAACTTTAGCTGCCAAATTAAAGAATATAACTTGAATTTTTCTACCTAACATTTTGATTAGAAAATATTGACCTAAAATTTTCTGTGAGAAACATAACGACGAAA